>BMAV01007113.1:1004402-1086312 GCA_019973955.1 Trichonephila inaurata madagascariensis
TTCCCCAAATTGAACAAGAATAATTCTTTTTGATAAAATATTGCATTACTCCTTTTGTTAATTAAATACAATTTTCATTCATGATATAATTATTCGATAGAAAATTATTTCCAATCATACCCGATTCATATTTTTTTCTGGAAAAAAGTGAATATTGCGTATTTACCACGATAACATGTCAGATGTTACACATCATATGCGACTACTGTAAGACTCGTTTCTATTTGTTTTCTTTTTAAGAAGTTGATTTAAAAAAAAAAAGCATAAACATGATTTCTCATTCACGACTTATTAGATTATACAATTATGTTTTTGCTGATTAAACATTTTTAATTGATTTTTCAATTTTATAATTGTTGATGGTTTCTATAATTAATCTAAAAAGATACTATTTTATGCAGCCTACTTTTACCTTGAAAAATGCTCAAAATTCCTAGAATATATCTAAATTATGAAAAAAAATAATTAATTCATCCTCAAAAGAATTATGATAATTTATAATAAAGTAAGGAAATGAAATTGAAAATTTTGAATAACAAATGTTTAGGAAAATATCTGCAATCTGAAAAGACGTTTCCAAGTTTTGCAAAAAGCCAGCTGGTTGGCGTGGTTGGTTTGTCGCTGGCCTTCTGCACCTAAGGTTGCGAGTTCGACCCCGGCCCAAGTCGGTCTATTTTAATGATACAGAAAATCGACAGCAGCCATGTCATATGATTATACGGCATGTAAAATATCCCTAGAGTGTCTGTTTGGCTTGGGTGCTCTCGGCAAAATTAAATCCTGGTACAAGTTCGCATCGTCAGAGCTCGGGTACCTCCCTCTAGGGAGGAAACTGGGCATCAAAAGTACCTACGGTGATTGGTGTCTGCCTATATGGCGCCGCACTAAAAAGAAATACTAGCTTCAGGGGAATGTACTAGGTATGCACAATGGTAAAACACACCGAATTAGAAATAAATTAATACCATGTCCATTAGAAATAAAAAAAAAGTTTTGCAAAAATATTTTTGCATAATTTATTCTTAAGAAGTAATTCCTTTTTATTCATATTCCAAAATGTTTCTGAAATGCAGTGCATCTATTTCATTTGATTTCTTGAAATACCGACGAAAATATGACATATATATTTTTTCTAAACACGTTTTGCAGAAAAAAATCAGTAGGCATTACAAATAAAAAAAGCTTTGTCAGAATTTTAAACATTAAATAAATCCTTCTTTGTTGAAAATTGAGGAACAGGAGCTAATACAGATAGATTTTTGTTCCGCTGAAAAGAACTTTTTCAAAGTGATGTGAAATTTTTTTCATAGAAAAAAAAAATTATAGTGAGAGATTAATCCAAAACTGGAACTGTGAGAGAAAATACAAATCCTTGAGATCCAGCGATTCTTTGAATCATCAATTCTGACAGACCACCTTTCAATGCCAAAAGAAGAGAAGGAAACTGAAAATAAAAGAATTTGCATTGCTGCTTGTAACGTAGGCGTCCGTAGTGGAATCGATACGAAATAGTAAAAACTTTAGCGGAAAAGAAATCAAATAATTCCAATCCTAATAAACTTGGATAAAATAATTTTTTTGAACACAGTCTTTATTTTCTTTCGTATCTTTTCTTTTTCTCATTTTATGTATAATTCGGATATGTGGCATTTACCGTTAGAAGTGTTTTAAAGGGTCGTGGCCGAATTTCTTTTCGATCGAATTAAAAGATATAAATTAAATGGCTTTATACTTGGGGACAGTATCGTTAGATCTTGTCAATAAGCTTGGTCGTGTTTTCTTTTCACAGTTTTTCTCCCTCCCTTTTTTTTCTCTTATCTATTTTATATATTATTTAAAATTTGTGATATCCACCTCTCTCAATGAATTCTTGAAGCATCTAAATCGAATTGTTTTTCTAATGAACCTAATTATATAAAATAAGTAGTTTTAAACTTGAGAACGTATATAAGTCAGATTTTATCAATAAAATTCAATTAATTGTAGTGTTAAATTCTAGAAATTTTCGCCAAATCTTTGGGGGTTATATATTAGATTAAATTGGTTAATATAAAGGGAATAATCTTTTAAAAGAATATTTGGCTTTCTTCCATGGATAATAGTTTACTTAGAATAGAGAGGATATCTAACATCTTAAGAAGGTTTTTGAAGACAAAATATTAGTTCTTTATTAAGTATGTTTTACAAAATAGACTGCTGGATGGCGTATTTGGTTTGTCACTATCCTGGTACGCCTAAAATTGCGGGTTCGTCCCCGGTCCAAGTCGGTGGATTTTCATGATGCAGAAAATCGACAGCGGCCATGTCGCATGATTATGCGGAATGTTGAAGAACTCTTGAGTGCATGTTTGGCTTGGGTGTTCTCGGAAAAATAAAAATCATAAGTACAGCTTCGCATCTCCAGAGCTCAGGTGCCTCCCTCTGGGGAGGAAACTGAGCGTCAAAATTACCTGTGGTGATTGGTATCCACCTATATGGTGCCACACTAAAAAGAGATACCAGCTTCAGATGAATGTACCGGGTCTGCTATGGTGAAACACCAATCCACAGCCCATTAGAAATAAAAATGTTTTATAAAATAAGCCATCTAGAAGAACTAGTCAACTAGAAAGGTTATTAATGTTTATTTTGATATTTCGAAAACTAAAAGGTTCAAAATTTACAATTGATTATTTTTTCCCTCTCTCCTCAAAATTAAAAATTAAAATGTACCTTTATAAAGATTTTTGTATTTACCATGGGTTATACAATATATTTAGCATGTGATTAGCTTATATAAATTATAAAATATTAAAGTATACTTAATTACCATTTTGACCATTATGAAAGGGGTAGATTTTGTAGATGTAACTGTAATATGAAGCCCACTGTCTGAGTGGTTAGTGCATCGCACTTCTACATCACGGGTCTGAGGTTCAAACCCTGGGCTGGACAACGTTGATTGAGCCTTTCATTCCTTCATTGGGTCTATGAATGAGTACCGAGCTTGCTAAGGAATTTAATCCTGGAGGTTTCACGTCAAACTGACCACCTGACCGGAACATCTGTTCATGCATTTCAAAGCTTAAGGTCGCTTATATACTGAGTTGGGTACATTAGGCCTTGGCCCTCATGGGCTGTTGCGCCACTCAGTTAATTGTTATATAACATTTCTTTAAATGTGTTTGTAGAAAACGGGGCTCAAAATAGTTTTATTAAAAAATCAAATTTTGAATTATATTCCTTTTTTTGTAAAATAGTCTGTAATGTAAAGCAATCCAGATGACTGCAAAGAAAATTTTTGCCAAGACATGTTTTGAATTTACTAAACAGTAAATCCTTTTCAAGATATTTTGCATTTTTTTTATGGTATTTCAACTTAAACGAAAAAAATGTAATTCAACTTATCACATTTATTTTGCTTCTCCTATATTTGTAACTCATCGAACGATCCCACTATTAGTCATCGTTGTTTGAGCAAAATTCCATTAGATTCCAATAGACCTTGAGTGATTAATCATTAATAATTATAACGAGAAAATAAATAGACGATACTATCTTCGCCGAGCAATAATTTCTACCAAATTCATTAGACTAAAAACGTTTACTTTTTTTTTATTTGTTACTCTGAAAGCCATTTTAGAATTCTTTATTGGAAAGAAAATATATGACGCTGGACGTATTTGAAATCCATACCTGAATTATAGTCTATTGATTTAGTTATTACGCTGCCATTGAAAAGAAATATCTTATTTTTTAACAAATAAAATCGAGTGTGTACCCCTCGGCAAATATTTTCTACTAGCATTTATCATTATTGACGTTTTCGTAATGACAGAATGGCGAAAGACATCGAAGATTGAAGTCAGGTTATTAGTCTATGCCGGCAAATCATTTATCTCTGGTCCTGTCCTTTTCCCATGCAATTTTTCTTCTCCCTAGAACCTAAAGTGACAGAGGTACACCTAAACAATGGACTACGGTCCGTTCCTCATTCACTTCGCTTGAGAACCGAAAATCACATATCGGTACTCTCATTTCTCACGAAGGGTATGATCAAGATTCCAGTGCTTGAGAATATTTCTTGACTAGCTTTTCCCTCAACCATCCTACTGATTGAAGTTGCTGCACGTTCGGTTAAGTTTAATCAGTTAAAACATTTTCATTTTTCTCCCTTTTTCTGTGCTAATTTCACGAAAGATGCCTTACTTTCCCCTCAGTATAAAGAATGTTGGTTTTTTTCCAATCATTTAAGCCTAAAAAATAATTATAAACAGTTAAGAAATATTACTGTCAGTGTGGTGATCTATGGATTTCATAATCAAATATTATTTTTATGCCAAAATCTGGTTTAAAATTTAGTAATTTAGTATTATTTTAACACATATAGAACTTATATATATCTATAGTGAAGTGCTTAACTTATTTTCTAAGAAGAAATAGCTTAATATATTTGGTTTTTAAAAATTAATCAATAAAATCGATTCTATACATTTGTTTTTTTAAGGCTGTGTTCGCTTAGTGTTAAAGGATAGGGCCGGAATTTGGAATATTTTTTCAGATACAAAATAACTGAAACATTAATATTATATTTTGACTTCGCTATCCTATAGATAGCAGCATAATTTATCATACTATAATGAGTTTTATCCATATTGACAGATTTTTTATGATATAAAATATGTTTCGCATTTTTTCTCCTGTACCATAATGTTAAATGAACTATCCTTTCACGTAATAAAAAGAAAAAAATAATTATTTATGGAATGTTTTAAAATTTTAAGAACGCCATATTATATCTAGATGCATGAATTACAATGTTGCGAATTTTCATCAAAATTGAGATATTTTCCCGTCTGCCAGTGTGCTCTGGGCTTAGTACAGACTCTCACACATTTACCGAAGACAGCCTTAAGAAAATAGCTGTAAAAATCATCATTATTATTACATTTTTTTAAAAAATCATAATTAATGAATAGTGTTTTAAATAATATTTTCAATAAGCAGGAATTCATGTTTAAACTCAAGGCATCGATATTCAAAAAGTATCTCAAACTGAAAATGATACGATGCCTCTCTGTGTATACTTTATTGAATAAGGTATCGAATTTATGTCGAAATAATTTTTAAGAAAGTCAAAGAGTAATTTTTCTTCAAGAGAAAAATTATTATTTTAGGAATTTCATAAAAATGTTTATGTTTATAGTTTCTATATTCATTAGTAAGTGTTGTAATTGTTTCCCCAGTTTGTGTGACAAAATAAATTCAGTAGCTTCGGAGTTAAAAAGAGATTTTAAAAAGGTAGCAAGATTATGTGTAAAAAGATAGTACAATTATGTAAAAAGATGTAAAGATTTTTAAAAAAATATATATATTTGAAAAGAGAATAATGCAAATTTACTTTCAGAATGTATATCTGGGATTAAAAAAAAATACTCATAAACAAATAAAAAAAGGAAAAATATATTTAAAAAGTCGACTCAAAAACCCTTTTTGAAATTTATTCCAGCAAAAATGTGACTTAATATATGGCACTTTGATGGCAGAAGATTGACAATATTAAATTCACACACACAATAATTTAAAAGTTTTCCCCTTTTTTTTTCTCTCTATAAATTTTAGAACTTTTTCTTAGATTTCTAACTTCAATTTGTAAGGAGAATTTTCAAAAATTAATTCCAATGATGCAGTCTTAAATATCGAAAAAAACTATGGAACAATTAAATTTCTTAAGTGTATTACGTAATTTTCTAAAGTGCTTTATTCTTTTATAAAACAGCCTTATAAAGAAATTTTTAAATTTTTTTTAACACTACTAAGATTACATTATATTAAAAACGTATGAAAATTTCTTTTAACTAAGTATCAGTTATAAATATGTAAACATTTTTCTCCTGGCTTACCCATTTAGTAAATAAGTAAATATTCTTATACTAATGAATCATCCCATCATAAATTCCATAAGAAGGAATAAAATAAGTTAATTTTTTAATTTTAATATGAGAGTGTTCTATAAGTTTTATATATAAAGAGTCAAAACATCTGTGGGAATTAAAATTTTTAAAAAAAATTATTCCACTTTCTTTTATTTTATTATTTTCATTTTTCGCCCTATTATTTGGTAAACCTTATTTTCGACATAGATAAGTATGTAATTATTTAGTTGTTTTCATCAAAAAAGTAGTAAAAATTATATTAAATTCTAAATATACACAACTAATGAAATGCAAGACAGTTTCGACTGATAAAATTATTTCAAAAAATAAATTACGTAGAAAAAGCCAACAATTGAAAAAAAATTAGAATTATTAAAAAAAAAAGTAAATTTACATGTTTTAGAAATTTTAATTTGAATTTTAAAAATATTTCAAGTAAGATTTATCGGTATTCAGGTCGGAATTTCTTAAACCTTTCTATTGATGTTAGAAGAAATGTAAAAATATAGATATTAAATAATTTTTTGTCAATGAAAATCATATTTTGCTGATTTTATCTTTTTCCTGTTACCATTATTAGCACTGGTATAGCTACTGCTGAGTGGACCCTACGTTTAAATTCCTTGGGGAATCTCTTCTAGAACCCCTTAGCATTTTAAGATTTTTTGCATACACATTTTGGCGCGTATGAAGTATAGAGCCTCGTATCATTGATACGACTGTGGTACGGTGATATCTTCACCACTGGTTATTAACTATTTTTGTATTATTATTTTTACATATGCTTTTCAGTTTTAAAAGAAAATATTATATTTGTCACTTTCTTATGAACATTTTACCATTAAAAACACCTGAATAATTTAGCTTGAATTAAATTAAACTTGTAAAAATATTTTTTATACCTTTTCCAGTTCTAAAGAAATTAAAATCAAGGAAATAGTCTTTTAAAAGTTAAGACAATTTCTTGAGTAAATACCTATTTTATTGCTTACTAAATAATGTGCTTCATATTAAAGGTACGAGGAATTCAAATTGAATATGATTTATAAAGTTAAGTTATATGTTATATATTTAAAATTCACTAAATCATTAATTTTTTTTTTAATAAACAGTCAATCTTCCAAAAAAATTCTATACTAGCAAAAGAATATTACTTTTTTGGTGTAAATTAGTTTGTAAATGTACATAAAATATTACACTGCACAATGCATGAAATAATTATTTTTAATGCGCTTCTTAAAAACTGCTATTTCAAATCTTCCAAAAAATATTTCCGATCTATCATAAATATGTTTTTTGCAACGAAAATTTCAAACATTCGATTCTGAATAAAATATTTTGAAAGCCCAATGAATTTTTTTTAATGGAACAAAAAAAGAAAATATTTGAAATCAATATCACGAAACTTCCAAAATTTTATTATTGAACATCCCCTCTTTACCAAAATGGGAAATTTAAAAACCCCTCACTAGATGGCGCAACCATACAAAGTTATGGAGAAACTTATTCTGAGGAGTTGGTAGCGCATATTTTACTTAAAAGTTTTCAAGAGGAATGAAAATAAAATTATTTTACGGAGGAAGCAGCAAGATTTAATGGATTTATCTCGGAAGCTTTAACTTTAATGAGGTATCCTTAAGCAATGTTAATTGTGAAACGTTTCTCCATGAAATTCGTACATTTCTGTTCAGTAGAACTTTCTCAATTCTATATTCATAGAACAAATGATTGCACGAGTTGAGAAACTATTGCTCATGAAATAGGATACACATTAAAATTATTGCAGATTTAATTGTAGTAATAGTTAGACAAGTACAAAGTTAGTTTCCTTATGCAATTACTTGTATTTGAAGCAATAGCTTGGATGAAATAAGATCAAATTTCTATTCGTAATTTAAATCGAAAAAAATGAATTTTAATGAAGAGTTTTTATCAAATTCTTTAAAATGAATTTGATAAAATGTGTACAGAAATAAATATTTATAAAACATTATTATTAAAAATAATACATTAAATCGTAAAAGTAATATTAAAAATAATAACAATTTCTTTTCCGTATCACCGGTTATACAAATATAATGGAAAACAAGAGTTTCTTTGCTCAAAGGAAAAAAAAAAATTCCAAAATATTTTTCATTATGGAATTTTCTAATCTTAAGAGATGGAGATGTAACGACGTCTTACAATCTGTTTTATTCAATTGAAAATATTCTATTTGAGGGATTTTTTTATCTTTATTTTTGAAGCAAGGCAAAAAAGTCCTATGCATGCAATATTATTAAAGAAATGACAATTTGCGTGCAACATTCTCTTTGCTAGCATATTTGCATAAAAGCTCTCTAAAAACTATAATAAACAGATGGATTCTGTCATATTTAAAGTATATATATAGTCATTATAAATATACTCTCAAACATACATATTTTTCTCAATTTCTTCGTGCATTAGTTAAAACTTTAACAGTATCGTCATGTGTCTTTAACTTGAATTGCTTTTTTAGATTTAAATATTACACTTAGCCTAAACATATATACATATACTATATAAAATTTTGACATCTTTCAAAATTACGATTTAAAAAAATCGCAATGCGCTTAAGTAGATTTTTATAAGGAGCTGCTAAGGATGTAACAGACTTATTTCAATCATATCTTTGAATATTTTTTTTTATCATGATTAAAAATCTGAAATTGAGATGAATAAATAAAAAAATATATTTAGCTTACTGTAATTTGAAGATAATGTATTATTAAAACATGCACAATATATGAATCAAATTATAATTTTGGATTTTTTCTTTTAAAATACTCAACTAACAATTATAAAATTTAAAAATTTTTATTTCCTTTCAAATTGAAAATTTTAACTTAGTTCATTATTTAACATGAAAATATAGATTGCGTAATGAAAGATTATTTTGTTTTAAATCTAATTTAAACAAAGCCTCGGTTACACTTAAAGTAAAAGAAATAGTGAGTCGAATTTAAATTGATAATTCTTTGTTTTCATTTTCTTTTTTTAGTTATTATTCTATCAAGATCATGTTAAATGATTCATTCAGAAATATGAAACAGAATAAAGACCATTTCAAAAAGTGTATGAAAATTAGCTTTTATAGTAACATTATTTAGCCATCCATTTTTTTTATGTAATTCGATACAAACTCTTTCGAAAGTTGTATACATGCTCGAATTTCAAAGTTACGAGATCCGTCGCCAGCAGTTTTCACATTGCTCTTGAGTGCGAGTGAGTGAATATTAATGTGTATTCAATTACTCTAAGACTTTTGGTGGTGGGCCTCGTAATTTTGAACCACTCCTGAGTGCGAAGGTAATAAACAATCATTCAGTCAATCGATGATAATGTTTATTTTTTTTAACACAGTTTTTTCAGAATAAAGTAATCATTAATTCATAATTTAGTTAATGTTTTTATGCAATTTTTTTAGTATATATCGTACACAAATTATATTTTTGTTTCATCGCGATAGTGATTCTTTATATTTATTGTTTGTTTCCTTAAAAATTTCAGTCTTGAGGAATATATTTTAAGGTCGTTGAATTGAAGAAATTTACTTAGTATAAAAAAAAGATTAAAAATTTTAAAGATACTAAAAGTGCTCTTTAAATACGTTTGAACTCAAAATTCCACTTATTAACACAAACTGAACTTCATACAAAATAAAGCAAAAATACATAGATAACTCAGTTATATTTTTTATATAGTATGCATTGGTTCATATGAGCTTAAATTTCTCAACTGTATCCCAAAAATACCAATAATATTTAAATACACTTTCTATTAAAATAAATTATTATGATTACAGTATGGCGAATGAATGTGAATATTTAAATTAAATTGATGAATATGATAATATAAGAAATATCCAATAATAAAAGCCACATAAAAAGTTATAATTTCGACTAAATTAAAAAGGTATTCGTCCCCTCGAGAAAATATTTGATATTGATTTACATTTAGATTCTTATGGGGTTTTGAAAGTAATTTATGATACAGATGACTCTATTTTATTATAAGAATTTATATAAAATTTGATTCAGCCTTTGATTTATGTTATAGCACTGAAATTATTTTTATAGCAAAAAGACTAGGATCTCAATAAATTTATAATTATAATCGAGTTCAACCGATAATATTACTAATTATTGAGTTAAATATAACTTTTTAAAAAAATAATAGCTTCTATATTTAATTTATAATCTTCGATAAATTTTACAATTATCATTTCATTAATTTTTCTATATAAAATATGACTTTAATAATAGTATGAAAACTCAATTTATAGTTTTTGGTATCATTTGATTTGTGTCTGAAATTGACGGTATCAAATTTTATTTGGTGTGTTTGTTGCACAAACCAAAGAAAAAAATTGTGAAACAACAGAGAAATTTGACACACACACAAATATTTTATTATTTTATGTTTCAATAGAATAAACAATCTTTCTCTCCCCGTATTTTCCTACGACCATCACTTTATTTCCTGCCAACACGATACTTGTAAGGCATCAGTAATCCTGATTAAATTTTTCCCTGCTATAATTCATCCACACGTTGAAGATGAATGACCTCAGCATAATTTCTCGGATTTTCTTCGGGAATAACATCTTGTTGAGCAACTATCAGTCTCAATGTTTCACCTCTAGCAAATTTTTTATATCCCTGCATTCTCATTTTCTTTGCCGCATACACCAAACGCAAAAATATTATCAAAATTGCTTTAGGTCCCATCTATATTCGTACATATGTATATGTGTATGCAAGAGGGGTGGTTCTTCATGTAGGGGGTGTAAAAAACGATGATTCTTTTGGAAAAGAATGCGAACAGTTGATGGATGAGTTAAAGCGTGTATTTTCAATACTCGCACGCTTCCAGCTACAGTGTGCGCGAAACCATCTAAATAAGAAGGACATGGAATACTTTATGCAATATTCATAGTAGCAAGCATGAATAGCGAACTTTGCATTTAATAATATAATAATAAAAATAAAACTCCCCCGAAAAGAATATTTTTTGTTATTATTCTACGCACTCTTCTATCTTTTTAGATCTTTCCTAAGGATATATTTTAGCTTAACACAAGAGATCTTTTCGAAAGAAGATTTTCGAGAAATCGACAAGGCTACTAGAGTTCTAGTGACACTTATAGGTCGAGAGAAAAGGATTGCCTCGGTTTAAATGGTCAGGAGGAAAAAAAAAATTCCTTAAGCCTTTTTCCTCACATCAGTAATTGGCGGGTGTTTCTTTTAGGCGTGTTCAAGTGAAACTGCTAAAAATTCTCAAAATTCGTTCCACTGGAAGATGGAAGTTGAGGATTTCGTAGCTTTCATGTAATCGAATTTTGTTTTTAAAAGTTTCATAAGTCCAAGTTTTTTTGGTAATAAACACAACGCTCGGTAAAAAAAAGTCCAAAGCATTGACTTAAAATTACTGTTACATATGCATGCGTAAATACGTTTTAAAAAAATTCTAATCTTTGAAAATAAATTAATCGAAACTGTGCATGTCCATTTTAATGCCTAAATTTTCTTGTGTACTATTGAATTAATTTTAAAAGCACACGCGAATCTTAAGTTATCCGTCTACGTTTGGAACCGTGATATTGCAAAAGCGTATAAATGGATAATATTTATGATATTTAGTGTCACTTAGATTAGAGAAAATGTATATAAAATTGCTTTAAGAATAGTATTACAATAAAAAAATTATTTAAGTACAATATTTTGACAAAAAATGAACATAGAATGATCCATTTTCAAAATAATCTCCTTTTGTGAAAAATGCTTTTATTATAATAATATTTTGCCTGTATATACCTCAGACCACTATACAGAGGCTCAACTAGAATTTTTGAAATATATAACTTAGAAGTGGGTTTATCCATGTTTTACGACAACTGAGGAGAGAAATTTTAAGAAAAAAACACCGATAATTATTTTAATTGGTTATAACTCTGAAAAAAATGTGAATTTTTCAAAAAAAGTAGTTCAGACTCTCTGGAGAAGTCTTTACTTTATACAAGCACACACACACACAAAATATTATTATTTTAGAACAATTTTTTATAAACGGAGAACATTTTGAAAAGGTTATTCTAAGTTAATTTTTTGCCTAAATACTGTATTTAAATAATTT
Organism: Trichonephila inaurata madagascariensis; assembly: GCA_019973955.1. Classification (NCBI taxonomy): domain Eukaryota; kingdom Metazoa; phylum Arthropoda; class Arachnida; order Araneae; family Nephilidae; genus Trichonephila; species Trichonephila inaurata. The sequence continues at coordinate 1,016,474 of BMAV01007113.1, forward strand.
TTTTTTTGTCAAAATGTCCTTAAAACAATTTTATACATATATTCTAATCTAAGTGACATTAAATATAATGAAAATTATCCATTTATGCGCTTTTTTAAAATCATGGTTCTGAACGTAGTCGGATACATCCTTAAGTTCTTTTAAAAAATTAATTTAAAGACTAAGAATTAAAAGACAAATTCAAACTGTTCTGTATATATTGGAAATGTTTATGAAATTAAAAATAACATTGAATAAGACTATTTTACAACAAATTTATAAAGTGAAGATTTTGTGTAAAATTCTAAGCCTTTATGAATATTCTAACTTTTAATTCTTAGATATTTTAATTTCTAAGTTAAAGAATTTTATTAAAATAGCAAATTGTTTTGTATGGGAAAATGAGAATTAGCACTTTGATGTTTCTGCGTAAAAGAGTTTTCTAATTTTAAAACTATTTCCGAAAAATGAACATTCTTTAAATTTTAGAGTTTAATGATGATGTAACTATTATCACAAAATTGTAGCTAATTGACTCAAATTATTGTAAATTACACATCTTTGTTTATATATATTTTGCATAAAAATCTGTACCTATTATAAATATTTGAAATTTAAAATATTAATAGCATGTAAATTGCTTCATGGAACGTTCTTCGTGTAGAGAAGATATTTATCTTTAAAGTAATTTTCTGTATCATTTAATTTGTTTTCAAGTTAATCAAAAATTCATAAATAATTTCATAATAAATTAGTGTATTAATATTATACTAAACTTCTTAGAGTTATGTCATAGAAATATCACATTTTAATAAAAGCATACTTGCTAATGATAAACAATCTTAAGATATTTGTACTTTAATTAATAATAAAAAATATGTATACAAAAACCTACAGAATAACATTAGTGTGATACTAGCTCATTATAAGTTATGAGAATATTAAAATCAATCTTTCATGCTTTTGCTCTTTATTACTAAACATAACACTTTCTCGATGCTTCGAAGTCCAGACTAAAGACGTAGACTAAGCTTAATGAATTGCTTAAACACTTTTTTAATTAATATCACGTAGTTTAAAGCATGCATTTGCATATGGAGAAGATGAGCCATTGTTGCAGTTGTTTTATTCAGAGCCTTTAAAATCCTCATTTTCTTAAAAGCGTTAACTTTTAAGTAAACGCCTCAGCTGGTTAAACAGCAATGTTTATTCATAACCCATTAATTTCTACGTAATTAACTTTTGCGTAGTATGTACCCACAGGCAAATGTTCCAGGACATTTGCAACTAGGCACAAATAAAAGTACGTTGTTAAAATAAGTTCACCAAGAATCAAGAGGTGAGCTTGCTTTTCACAGGAAATACTCTATTATGCAGCATTAAATATAAAAAGAAAACAACAAGCATGAATTTTATAGAATACCTAATCTGTAATGAATTTTTGATCATTCATCGGGCTCAAAATTCAAATTATAAAACTGATATACTACTTTAAAGTGGGTTTTGCAAAATGATAGCTTATTGGATGTTGAATTTCCATGTAAATGAATTCACACCTGAAGTGTGAAAGTGTCACAGAATTCGATTGTTGAGTTACATTCCTCCGAAAGTTTGAGAGTCGTAATCTTCACAGAAAGTTGCCAGAAAGCATATGCAATTTTTCATTTGGTATTCCAACCTTCAATTAGTCTCATTTAAATTTGAAACGGCAATTTAAATAAAATTTCCTAACCCATCATTTCCCTTTGGAAAAGTAACAATTACAGATGGCGAAATTAATATTAAGTTCAGACAAAGTTTGATGGAATTAATCTGCCAAGTAGCTTAAAATTGGAAAATATATAGAATTATTATCTCTATGCACTTAATTTAAACTTGGTAAGAACTTTATTAATTTAAAAGCTACACTTATTAAAAATAAATCCATGTACATATTTAATGAACTTCAAAAAGATGTAATTAATTATTATCTCTGTAACATATATTTACAATGGGATTTTTCAAAATGTTACGTAATTCATTTTACTAAGAGGAAACTATTATTGATAAGTTGCACTGGCATAAAGGGATTCTATACCTAAATAGAAGAAAAATAATTGAAAAAAACACTAATTTAATCCTAAATAGTATATCATCTTTTGATAATGCCAAACTTTAAGGATTTAATGAAAAAAATCAGACAATTTCTGAGTGTAATACTTGTTAGTGCATGTTTAAGTATTTTTAAAGAAAATAATCATTTTCTGAACTATTCTTTTCTTCAAAAAATATTCACTTAGAGGAAAAAATATTTAGTACACTAACTGATTACAAATAAAAAATCAGTGAGCATTATACTCAAAAACAAAGCTAAGAAAAAGTTATGTACTGACTTCTTTCTCTATTTTAAGCAAAAATAGTTTTTAAGTTAACAGTTACAGGTGCAATAATTCAACAATACGTTTCGCTTGAAAAAATTATTATCATTCAAATTTAACTTTAAAAATATGATTGTGAAAAGAGAAATGTGTTAAGTCATTCTGAGGTGCATTTGGAGCGAAATCTTTTCAATCTTTAAAAACTGCTGAATTTTGTACAATGCGTTGAATGTGAAGGTAACTACGTTTATTATTTAACTTGCTTACAGATATTTTAAAAAAAAATGAGCTCTATAGTACTTTCAGAATATTTCCACGCTTATTTTTTTTTTCACTAAAACTTTTAGAATATTATAAAAAGAATTTAAAGCACTTTTTTTAAGCCAATTGCTGTCTGTTATATAACAAAAACTTGGGGTTTTTATTTCATGAAAAAATAAAATATCATTTTAATACTTTTTTTGGTCTTAAAAATTATTTATCAGTACAAAATTCATTTCTATTTAAACTTAATATTTTTTAAATTTAGTGTGAAGATACTTTTATGGAGATATAATCGAAATATTAGAGGAGAAACTCTCTATCTATTGGATCTAACAATTATGTATATATATTTGTATTTAGAAATGCATGGTATACAATGAGCCAAGAACCTAGGATTTACACATAAAAATATTTAAAAATTCGATATAATACTTATATATATATATATATATATACTTTATTTCTGTGCATAGTACTTGGCGTAATAAACTAGAAAATATACGTCAATGTTTTGGAATATTATATACACTAAACATAGATGTTGGTTGGGGGATACAATATTTAAAACGTTACTTACATATTCTATCTTTGATAAAAGTATTACTAGTTGGGTTAATGAATAGTGGGAAGGAGATGATTGTCAAAATACATAAAATACGTGAAGGACTGATTGATCACTAAAGAAAATTATTCTAAGAAATCAGAAAAATGAAAGCAAGGTTCGTCGAAAACAAAATAGCTTGCTGAAACGATACCAAATATCATCTGAAAGCAAACAAATATGTATGTTTGTAACAAAAATGTGAATCTAATATCCCTACATGATTCTTTTATTAAATTGGCTGGTGCTCATAAATTGTGTGATACAATCATGAAAATAATATTGAGATAGGATGGACTGATAGTAAAATAACATTTATATATTATGGCGAATACCAAAATACAGCAATACCCTACATGCATCTCAGCTATAGGAATAAAGAAATATATTATGTATATGAGTGTGTTTATTCCCTCTCGATGTATATTTTAAAAGCTATGAATCATGTGCAATGAGACATATGAGTCAGTTTCGTGATCGCTTAGAGAGAAAAATATCCAGCTAACTCTTACATCTTGTCTATACATATAATTATTTTTGCCAGTTGAATATGAATGGTAGGATTGAGATGATGATCCAGAAAACATGAAACAGATGAAAACGTGATTGACCACCGAGTGAAAGTATTCCGAGCAATCAGGAATCAAATCCAAAAAGTCTTCCTTTCTCAAAGGAATCATTAAAGACAAAACGACTTGCTGAAGCGGATCGAAACTTATCTAAAGGCAAAGGGGAAAAAATACAAGCAAAAAAATCTTAACAACTACAGGAAACAGTTTGGAAAAGGGAGAGAAAGGGAAGGCTAATGATTTAAAGGAAGAGCAGATAGCCAAGGGGAAAAAAAGGAAAGAAAAAAATGCACCACGAAAACACGCACCAACACAAGACGATAGAATTCCGGAGAAAACTCCTGGAAAACATTAAGTAACAAAACTCATTGTCTATCGAGTGACTTATTTCCTTTCTGAATTGGAATTTTTAAAAGAAAATTCCAGTTAATTTGTGGTTACAGAAGCTTGAATAAAAAATTATTTACTATCTTTGATCGTAATGACAAGGGCTTAACTAAAACATTCTTTCTGATGGAATGAGATGTTGTCAGTGTACGTATAAGCACATAAAAAATGAGTCAGAAATACTTTTTATGTACATTGAGTTAGATTTACTTGCTCAAAATACATAGTATTAGATCCAGGTTGTTAGAAATAGGCTTAAAAAATATCGGATTTGCGCGTACTATAATAAGATTATTCTCTTATACATAAGAATGTTATATATGTATGTATATATATATATATATATATATATATATAGGCTTATTCTCTACAAACAAGAGATAACATCAAAACAAACACATTGAAAAACACATAGACAGTAGGAAAACCACACAAAGAAGGACATAAGAGTGACCGAGATTAAAAATTATAAAATGGATGCTGCAGTGTTATAAACATTACTGACTTAGGACAGCTAATATTTAAAATAATTTATATAAAAGTGGGGTTGAACATGTTTTTTGACCAGACAGCCTTCCCCCTTTATGTAAATAACACTGAGCAAAAACCAATAGAAATTAATGGATAGGAATATCTAAATCCATTACAAGATAGAGGTAACTTACCTAAAATTGCACTTACAAATGCAAAGCCCGCGCTAAATCTGAGTGAAATAAATAAGTTATTGCCAGATTCTGGACCCTAATGCAGATTTAAATCAAGTGAAGGGCTGAAATGTAGCACTTAACAAAAGTATAAAAAGAATGGAAACAAAAATTAATAAGATTTGCAAATTATAGCATAACTTTAATAACACTAGAGTAAATATGAATAAAATAATAATAAGTAATTTTATCTAATATTAGATTATGGAGATAACCATAACTACGAAATATTTAATTTTATAGTAATAAACTATTATCAATCTCAGAAATATTCAAATATATATATATATATATTCTGCTTTCTTTTAAAGTGGTGTAAGTCGATTTTATACTATACGAAGATAGTTAAGTTATCAAGTTTGTATTTGTGTGTGAATGGTTTGAAAATCATTTATATAAAATAATATGTTCATTTTATGCTTTTTAAATATTAAATTGATTTACACGCACGCACGCGCACACACATTTTTATATTCTGATCATTTTTAAAATAATAGTTTTTTTTAAAAAATAATTATGCTTTTAATGAAATTAAATGAACTAATACCACTTTCAAAAACAACAAAATGTGAAAATCATACATAATAAAACATAAAATATGGGATTTCCATTGAATCAAACCAATTTTAAGGGAAATTTTTATTAAATATCTCCAAAAAAAAACAAAAAAAAAACCCCAAAATAAAAAGGCTTTATTTGAATATTTCTTCAATTTATGCCATTTAATAATTATTTTAATTGCATCCTTATATTAATCAAGTCATTTTTAGTTTTTATCATTATCCACGAAAATTCAAGAGAATGAACTATATTTTTATATCTTTAACAATGTTGCAACACTGAAAAAATGAAGTAGAAAAACCATGTGGTATATTTTTTAACTATTTATTACATATTCTCTTTCAAAGCAATTATACTTGTAGTTTCATTAAATACGAAAAATTTTATATTGGCAAAATGTTGAAAATAATGAAGGAAATTTTTTTGTGAACTTCTTATGGATAAAGAGGATCTCATAGAAGATTGCACACTCATCGTCATCATTAACTAATAATTTTTTCAAAAATGTTCTTACATTACTTTCAAGAAAAATGGCTCATATATAAAGGCTCGTCATGTTGAAATAATTAATACACAAACAGTAGAAAGTTAAAGAAACACTGTGCATAATTAAAAAGGTTTTCTATGAAGAAATAATTTAAACATGAAATGATTTTTCTGTTTATAAAGTCTGGGTTGATTTCTTTGAAAGGTACTGATCCAGATAGAAAAAAATATTTTAGAAATTTAAATATTTAAATAAATTATAATTGAGGATAATAGGCCTTCCCTTTTTAGTTCACGAAAAAAATTATTTGTAAGATATTGCTAAAATTCTAGTATAAGAATGATATAGTTAAAAAAAAATATGTACCTTAATATTAAATTCATATATAATCAGTTTTGGATAAATATGTATGATTTATTAATATTCAATTTCCGTTTAAAATAATACCTTCCTCTTTAAGAAGAAATATTTTTATTAAAGCTATAAATAATGTCTTAAAGAAACATACAACTTAAAATTATTATTTATTTCTATCTCTAAAAAGAGCAGAGCATGCCAGTAATTTTTATTTCATTTTCATTTTATTCAATATCAATTTCTATTTTATCTATGTCAACTAATTACATTTCATGTTTTTAATTTCCTTAATACTCTCTTACAAACAAAAACAAAAGTAAGACCAATCATATAGCATTAAAAGTTAATATTTATGGCATTTTCATTTCTATCAAATGCTAGGATTAAAGCAAATAAAATTTGTCTCTCCAGTCATAACTTTTTTTTTATTTGCCGCATCTTCTATCTTTTTGATGCATTTTCAGAAAACAGATGGAACTATAATAAACCATTTATATTAAGATGAATCGTTACACTTTAAGAAATGTAAGAAAGGGAGAAAAATTGGTGTGGAGACTTTTTTTCCCTACCAGAGTGGGGATTATTCATCAACTGAGAAAAGTATGTGGGGAGAAAGATCTTAAAAAAGCTCCATAAATAAAAATTATAGATAAATTAGGAGTAGTTATGTAATTATTTTGACGTGAAAAGGAATTTTGAGGGATTATGTACTTTATTTTAAAACACGAGAATTGTCTTTTTCAAGTCTTCAGGAGTTGAGACTGAAATAAAACAAAAGAATATGAAAGTGGATGAATGAATTTTTTTTAGTGAGCATGCGAAACATTTTTCATTTTATATTTATGTTGACTAAACATGGTGAATAAGTATATGTATAATTAGAGAGAAAATTTTGAAAGTATATATTTATTGCTCAAAATAATCAGGCTTCATTGTTCCTTATGTTTATAAACGTTTTATATATATTTCTCTATGATACATTCAGTTAAATATTATTATTAAGTGTACATAATGCATACATAATTATTTCTAAAATAAAGGAGATTTTTAAGAAACTATTTTCTCTCTTTAAATTATGAAAATCGCCCTTTTTACATCTGAGTGAAATTTTAAAATTTTCTTTCTCGCGAAACAACATTTTTATATGTGCTACTATAATCTTTACACTTAATTGTATAATTTATGTTACTGCCATGATTTATCTTTCACTTTATTATTTATATTTTGGTCTTTATATTACTTAAAAATAATTATGATGTGTTCGTTGTAACGCAGCCTTGTTAATTCAATATAATGTATAATTAAATTTCATAACACAGGAATTTTGTTCAAACTCTAATGTTATCTTTACTTAATTATTGTTCCGGAAGTGTTTTAATGGTTAAAGTTTTTTAAAATTTTATTCTAACTTCTATTTATAGTAATTTTACGTGGATTAAAGATGTGTTTATTTCATGATTTGTTGATAAGGTGACTAATAAGTAAATGAGATGTTTTCAGACGTCCTATTGCTTACAAGTATAGAACACACGAATCACTTTAAATATTTGAGAAAAAAAAAGCCTAAAGAAAATGACTGAAAAAATCGATAACACTGCAAACTCGTTTCACTTATGAATGGTAAAAAAACAAATTAAATTATTGTCTTTATTTTCTCAATATTATGCTTCATAATCAATTATTTTTACGATTTGTTTTTCAATATTCATAACAAAATCAAACACTTTCAAGGGTTCTTTTTCGATATTAATGACAAAGTCAATTATCTTCATATTTTTTTTTCAATAAAGTAAATCATTTGATTTCATGTATTTATTGAGAACACATTAGAAAGTTACAGTTGATATGAAAAGAAGTTAAAAGCAAGAGATGAATATTTAATGCTTTAATAATAGATTTAAAATCCGTTTGCCTATATTTTACCCGAGCTTTACAGAGTCAAATTCACTGAATCTTTTTAGTTTTCCGAAAAAAAAAACATGGAATTAATTACTTTTAAAGACAAATTAGTTATTCTTAAAATTTTTTTGTATTGCATTCAATATTGTGCATACTAGATACTAGATAGAAAACTTTCATATATATATATATGTGTGTGTGTGTGTGTGTGTGTGTGAGTGTGTAAAAAAATTCTATTAGTATTCAATTAGTATAAAGTAATAAGAATAAGCAATAAGCAATATATTTGAATTTAGTAAGTTGCTACATAATTTATGAATCAAAAGCTTATAATATATTCAGAAGCGCACAAAAATTCAAGCCTTGAAAATTGTTGTCAGTGAATATGACATTTAAAAATCAGATGCTCCGTTTCTAAATATAACATGAAATGCAAACTTTTATTTCTGTTTACCAAGAGTGAGTGACAGCTTCCAAAAATAAAATTTCAAGAAGCCCAACAGGGAACGCTACATCCTATCGCATATTCTTGCATTTTCAGGAATTAATAACCAACAAAGTAGGACGGAAAAAATGTGGACTGAAGAAAAAAAAAAGTTTTCAAAAATAATACTAATATTTATCTTCTTTAAGATTTCCACAGTACCAGGCCTGGGTTGCCAGATTTTCTGTTTTATTCTAATAAAAAAATAACTTTTTTTTTTTACTCCCACTTTAAAATCTTCGTGTTGCCTCGCAAGGTCAGTGAGCTTTATCACTCCCTGAATCTACTAGGTAAGATTGTTCCACATACCTACTCATGCATTTTAATTTTCATCCTTTTCAGTTCTCCAGAAGTTATATGACCACCTTGCGCGAAAGAAAAAAAAACTCTTCTAAAACCAACATCTCAGCTTCATAAAATCTTGTTATATATTAAACAAGATAAAATGTCAGCAGGAGACAAGTTTCTCATTTTCAGTCCTCTTCGGGAGTGTTAAAATAAACAAATAAATAAACTACAGTCCACAGCTAGTGCATGGTTTAAAGTGTCAAGAGAACAGTAGTTGATTTTCATTTGGTTTTTACTTTCGTCTTGTCGTTCACTACCAACACGCATAAAAGAGGATGCGCCGGTGTGAGGAGTGAGAAGGTAAATTACATTCGCTATACCTGTCTTGACAACGAAGACTGGGTTAAACTCGTCATTGTATCTACCTGTGTCCCTTTCGTTATAACCCCCTAGAGTGTCGTAACTTGAAAATGGTGGCATTAGCAAAATAATTAATGAAGTAAAAGCAATTTTTCTGGAAGTTTTTTTTTTTTTTTTTTTTTTTTTTTTTTTTAAGCCGTGTTATATCATGCTAGTTAAGATACACAGGAAATAAACGTTACCAAGGGTGTAAATAAAATAACTGCGGGGCGTATAAGACTATTTCCCGGAACACTCTACAAATTTAGTAATTTAGAATAAAAAATTTAAGTGTAAACATTTTTAATACATATTTTATGTCCTATACATTTTAAAGGCATAACTCTGAAGGCATTCCTTTTAAAATCTTACAGTAGGGACTTCACATACATAATAATTCAAATTTTAGCTTTTCGTGGTGGATGTATTTCAAACAAAGCCTTAAAATTGCAATGTAACCTCGAAAGCTGAATAAGAATAAGAAATGAATTGCAGCACATTGAATGAATGATCCTTCACAAATTCTTCCAAATAAATATCACACTAAATAAAACAAAAATGAAATTTGACTTCAATGTGCATTTATCTATTTCCTTATTTCTTCTTTTATATTTAAAGTCAGTTAACACGGAATTTTGTTTTTGACTGAATTTAATAAATTTGATTAATGAAATAATTATTTATAAGTATCAAGCTCACCTTTTAAATAAAAATACACTTTAAGCTTATATATATTAATCATAGAGTCTAATTAATGATTTATTAATAATTGAGAAAGCTTTGGTATACACGAAATAAAAAGACATGTCTGTTTAAAATAATGAACTCAGCAGATTAAATCATGATCTTGGAAAAATATAACAATGAATATAGCAAAATAAGTTAGAAAATGGGCCTTAAAATTTCCAATGTAGACCTCTAATTGCTTGATTATAACGATATGATACAATAATCATTTGCTACGATATATTTCAAATAAGTTTATTTCAACTATAACGTTGATAAAAAAATTAAACTGTAAATAATGGAAATTTACAAAAATTTAAGCAAAATAAATTTTTTATTTGCTGCTATCTCTAATATCAGGTATGACTTCAATTCTTAATTAATACAATGGGGAAACTGAGTTGAAGATTGAAAGAATAGCAATAAAAAAGATAATTACAAAGACAGATTATTCTCTTAGTTTAAGATATAATAAATCAAGAAAGAAATTTCTTCTGAAGATTGATATGGGGAAGTATACAGTCCTGTAATTATTATCTACTGATTATAATTAGATCTTAACTACTTCATAAAGGCAAAATAGCATTGTTAAAGCGGTAGAAAAAAATCCACCTAAAGCTGAATTTCCATCAACTGCCTAATTCCTAGGAAATTATAGGAAACTGAGTGCAGCGCTTATTAAATATTTTTTTTACGATTATTTAAAACATTGTATGCATACTAATCAGTTATGCTTCTCGTCTAAAATATTTCAAGATAAATGTGTTTTTTCCTATTCTCTGGAACAATCTGTTGCCCAGTATTAATTTTTGTTCCCTTGGTAACAATGTGTTATTACAAAGTCGATTAACGCTTGCGAATGCCTTTGCTTCCACTTATGGCGACCGTAAATAAAACGGCCGAAACCTCGAATCAATTTTTAAACAGTGGATCGTGAGCTAATTATACCCGTTGATCCTCGAAATCAACTTTGCAGTCCCAAGTTTCACAGAGCATCATACCATCTACCACAAAGGAGATAAAATAGCCCCCTGCTAAAGTGATTAATTAAAAAGAAATAAATGATGAAAAAGATAGCCTCCGAAAGCTAACTATCTACAACCCCAATAATTATGACGATGATAAAGGATCTTAAAATAATCATTTTTTGTTTTTGTTTTTCTTTCTCGATTTTCTTCTCTTCTCATTATTTTCGTTTAAAATTGTGCTTCATACCGACGCTGCATCCTATGGGTATTGAAAACGGGCACACTTTGCGTAATTTAGTACTATTCCTGTGAAAGGTGAGTATCTCCTTTAATGCAGGCTGCCTTTGTGATTTTCATTAAATTTTAATTGCACAAGAGAGGAGCCTTTTTCAGGTTTTTTTTTAGTTTTTTATTTAATACGATGGTATTTTTCATCGGTCATTTTTCTCCCTATATGGACTTACTTTTGGCTTCCAACGCATTAGGTTACCAGTAGATGACTTAGTGATAATACGTTTTCATTATGAAGTGGAAGGTAATTCGGGAGATTTTATTAGCGAAGCATGTTTTAATAAGCGCTAATATATAAAATATAATCGTAATGAAATTGCATACTGCGGAGTTGTTTTCCTAACGTGCTTACCTTTTAGTTTTTTTTTCCTTCTTCGGGAATTTATTTGAGCTTTTTGAGGAGCCAAAAACAATAAATAGAATATATAATGAACTATGTAGAAGACATAAAAAGCAGAATTTAGCTTTATAATTATGGTAATTAGCTTAGTCTCTTAATGCGGTATGGCTAAGGATTCATTCAAGGGAATGTCTAAAAAAATTCAAACTCTTTTCATGCTTGGGTAAGGAGATTTATATTTTTAATGTCGATCAATAAAGAGCTGGAATATTAAATTATCAAAAAAAAAAAAAAAAAACTATCAATTTTCGAGCACAATTTAAATAACATTATTACATACTGATAAAAATGTCTATATACATAATCATTTAATAAATTGCCATAAATCTAGTAAAATAAAGCAATAAAATTAAAATCATAAATTAAATTATAAATACAAATATAGCAAAACGGTATACTTCAAAAATAAGACACCTCAGAAGTATAACGGCAAACATTTAGCCTTAAAAACTAAGATTGAAGAGCTAAAGACAGCCGACCTTCCCCTATACTTGCCTATACCCCTTGGCTGCAACGAAAAAAAATAATGTAAAAATAAGATTCCGTTAATACTAAAAGAAATTATCATAAAACCAGAAGAATAATACCAAAAATACTAAAACTAAGTTACCAGTGGGAAATACCAAGTAAGAAATAAAACGGAAAAATAAATCTACATGCCTAAGCCTACATATATATTAAACACCGAAGATGAAATTTTACAATGCGCCAAGTTTGAAACAAATAAGGGAATCTATATTTGATGTTTTACGTTACAAAAACTGAAAACTACAGAATATTCTTACCACTTATTATTTAAGATATTACAATTAGTAGTTGTGCCGTTAATTCAACTACACAAAAAGCACAATTTTTGGGGAATTTTTTTTCCATTACACGTTTCTTCTGCATATATTGTAGTCTGTTCAAAGGGAAAAAAGAACTAATCTTTGGGTACATTCCATTATCCCTCTTTTTCTAATTACAGTGCACTACATTTAAGGCATATATCTACAGATGGATGGTTATATAACCTCCCTCCCACAGGCCTCAGGACACCTACTGTTTTTCAGCTACAAAATAGTCCAGAGGTAGAATCTCCCTTTTTTTCTCATTTATATGACAGAATGTTGTACTGCGGCGATGGGGGTGTTCCTGAGTGACCTCGGGTGTGAACATGGACACGAGGAACAGCTGAAACATAACGAAGCTAAACTACATATTTTTAGCGATAAAACATAATCACATAGTACATTGTTATAAAAGAATAAATAAATGACACACTGATATACTACTTTTTTATTATTGTTGTATCATGAACACGCACATAAATGAATATCTGCCCATCAATTGGTTAGAAACAGAAAATGTTCACAAGCTGTGTGTAGCAAATTGCTTATAACTTTAATTAATGAGAAAAATGAAGAAACATTGAACATTTTTAATTATAGAATTAAATTTATTACTATAGCTGATATGATGGAGACAATATATTCTTAAATTTAACAACGCTTTAATCAAATCTAAAGTAAAAAATATTTGTGTGTGTGTGTGTGTGTGGAATCTCTTCACAGATTGAACATATACAACAAACTTCGAAATGAATTGTTTTTTATAAATGTGAATTGGCGAGACACCGTTAATAATACATTTATCCCTTATAATTGTCACGAATTTTTTTAAAAACTAATGAATTTCACAAGTTATAAATATTTACGTTACAAAAAAAAAAAAAAAAAAAAAAAATACATTCATATTCACAATTTTATCATATCTATATTATGAACTTATTATAAGGAAATTAGAGATAATACTAACACGATGTGCATCCATATAAAAATAACAATAATAATTTTCAAAATAATCTGAACAATTTAGTTTTGAAATTATTTGTTAATACCAGTAATAAAAAGGATAAATAGATTGTTCGAAATGAAATATATATATGTATATATACGATAAAAAAACTATTTGTAATAAACATGTATTTCATCTTATGCTGAAAATAATTTATTAGAAAGTACACAAATTTAGAGATTTTAAAAAATTAATTCTATATAGAGTACAAATATGTTAATACGTATTTTTTTAATAAAAGGGACATCGCACTTAGCACAATACTTCATAAACGTCTGAATAAAAGTCACAGAACATCATCTTTATATCATTTTATATAAAGATTCCGTTATATCTTTTATTATAAAAAATAATGCAGCAAGGTGCGTTTTCGATCATCATATAACAAATTTCAAGACAAAATTCCAACTGCAGGATTGTTTTTTTTTTACACTAATTCTATTTTTAATCAATAACATAAACAGTTATCAGTTCAACACGTTGAATTAAATGACTTATAAATTCCAGCAAATATAATATTATAACTAGTTAGTTATAAATACTAAATGGTCCATAAGAAAATATGAAATTAATTCATCAAAAATGTATTTTAACACATGCACATTTCCTAATTCGAACCATTTTTCTAGAGATGCAAAAATTTTTAAATTGAGTTTTGTTTTTTGGGTTCAAAACACATTATTAAAGGCTGAAGACAATTTTACAGTGATTTTTAATAGGATTAGAAATAAGTTTAGAAGATTAAGCTGGTTTTTGAAAATGCATTTTATACCTCAGTGCTTCTCAAACTTTCAATACTTGCGACCGAATTTTCAATCATACTTTTCATCGCGCCCCCTCCATATTGTAACAATGTATTGATTTCAATAATAATGTTTTTGACGCTAAATCTGCAATACGATTTTAATTATACACCTTTCAAATTATGAAGATAAGTATTAAATTTTGAGTATAATTTTGTAAATCACAAGTCCAAGGGAGTCACTAATAATTATTAATCTTGTTCTTACACAATATTGATAAATTAATTATCAAATACATTGCGCAGTACTGATGCGCGTTTATAAATATATTATATTAGTACAAATGTGTATTTTATTTTTATTCTTTCAGAATGTATTTTGTTTTGCTGCCTTTCAGTTAAATTTATAATTTCTTAAATCTTTTATTTTCGATATTTCAATATGCTCGCTCCCCCCCCCCTTGTAAGGTTATCACGCCCCCTTGGGGGGTGGGGGTGCGCCCCATAGTTTGAGAAACGCTGTTATACCTATAAATGCTTAACAAATACGATGAATATTCATATTTTTAAAGGTAATTTTTTTTAAAAGTTAAGAAAAATTTAATTATTTTCCTTAAATTTTGAAAATTTTTAATAATGCATACGAATTCACACACACACAGCTACTGTTTCTATAAATATATTTATATCAGCTTGCTTAAGCAAAACATCCTAGATTCAATCTAATTTAACATCTTTCTTCGAATCCAAAACAGATGAAGGGAAAGATTCATGTTTTACCAGCTCACTGTGAACAGAACGTGACCAGTCTTTCAATATTTAATCGACGCTCAGAACTCAGTACAGAAAGAGCTGATATATTTTTTTTTTCATACCCAAACTCTGTATGTGACTTAGTATCGTTTTCACGCCCCGCGGTACTACTTCACAGTTTAAATGCTAGACTGTGAAAACCCCAGGGCGTGGAGACTGTGAAAACTTCTTGCCTTGAATTATGCGGGAAGTTCTGTTGACAAAGCGCTTGTGAACTCGGATGGATCTGTTTGGTATTCTTGGATAAGGAGTGTACCTCAGAAATTATTCCTGCCTCGTGAGTTTCTGGTTGTTCAGCTCTTCTTTCATGCGTTTTGTATTACTTGTTGAATTCACCCAATGAAGATACAAAACAGATTTATTCTGTTTTCACTTTTCTGTTTAAAATAGAGGTACTCTAAATATAATATTTAAAAAAAGGGACTCAGTTTTTTTGTGTTATATTTAAATGTTCTGATAAACTTTAAAATAAAATCTGTAGTTTTTTAAATACATGAAAAATATGATTCTATTATTATTGTTATTATTTGTTTCTAAAAAAAATAGTAAAGAAAGAATTATACTACGTATTTGGTTTAATTTATTTTTACAAATTTTGCTAAGAAAATATTTTTGGCTGCGGTAGCCCAGTGGTCAAGGTATCGGATCATGGCAGGCATGTCATGAGTTCGAGCCCAGTACCACTAAAGACTCGCCGTGTAGGGCAGAGATGCACGTTAAATCTGTCGAGAGCTGAAACGTCCTCCCGTTGGTGTGGTGTGGTAGTTAGGACAAGGGGTGCCAGCTCAGGTGTCGTACACGTCACTTGACCATGGTTCAAAATTACGTGGTCCGTCGTCAAAGGCCCTCGTGTAGCTGATCAGTGCGACGCGTTAATATTCACTCACACACTAAGGAAAATATATATATTTTTTTTAAGTTCAAGTCTCTTTAATAATATTTAAAAAATAGAAAAATATTAAAAAAACTAAGCAAAATATAAAGTAATGTAACGAGACTAGAACCTTTTTATAATTTAATTTAAAATTAAATATTATTTTCATATAATTAAATAAAAAAATATTTCGATACCAAATTTTATATCAAAAACAAATAAAATATTTTGATTAAATGCTATTTTTTTGTTGTATAATTTAAACATAATTTAACCTAGCATGTGCGCTGTACAAAAATAAAACATTCTGTAAATCCTATTTTAGTTTTGATATTATTTTTTAAAATTGTAATCTAAATTGATATACGTATTACAAATAAATAGACAGTCATACGTTTTATTCAAGGCAGTTTTGTAAGTGGTATATAACATGATTTTAAGAGCCAAGTTTATTATTTTTTTGCTCTTAATTTTATCCACAAAAACAAACGTTGTATTTTTTGTGAATTAAAGTACACGTGTATAGTTATGTTTTAAGTACATTACATAACATTTTCTCGAACTTAAAAAAAATTCCTATATCAGGAAAGAAAATTGAGTTAAATTTTCTGAAAACAAAATTTTAATATAATGAGATTCTTATTTCTTTTTTCTTTCTGTTAGAATTCCTTTTCAACTTATACTTAAGTCGAAAAATATTCAATTTGCTTCCATCTTAAATTTGAACTTAAATTAAAAAAAAAAAATATTCTAAAAGCGTTCTTCTAAAACTCTTGCATCGATTCCTTAAAAGGTTGTAATTCAAGCTACGATAGGGCGATTGCATTATTTGTAGATTTATCAATACATTTTATGAATATCGTAATAAATTTCATTAAGTGTTTGGGTATTAAAATAAACAACCTTTTCTCAAAAGTTCTTTGATCAGAATGATATAGAAATAATGCATTCTTTTCTCCATTTGTTACTGTGACGTTGTCAACACAGACACAATTCAAATAGCACTCTTCCTCTATCTATTCTTACGTTTGGCGTTCTTTTCTTTTTCTTTCGTCATTTTTATACTTCGCTACTTTCTTCTGACACCAGTCTTTATTAGGAATAAGAAGCGTTGGATGGTAAAAGCAAAGAAAGCAGAAAATGAAGGGAAAAAAATGTCTGAAACAAAAACTAAAGCGATAGAATGTGTTTAAAAATGAGCAAACGCGCTCTTCGGCTAATGAGATCAAAGGCAGAAGGTACGTTTTTACTTCCTGTAATTAGAATCTTCACATTCCAGTACACGTCATTTCAAAATATGCTCTGTTTCCAGTGAAAAAAAACTGGTAGAATAAAAACTATTATGCTAATTCTTGCATGTCGTTTTAAGTGGATTCGGTAACGGTATAAATAACATCTGAACCCAACTTTGAAAAATCTTGCTTTGGACTTCTTTTTGGAAAAGGATTAGTCTTCTTTGTTCTTCTATTGTTATCACACTTAATCGATAATATGCGTGTGTAAATGCATAAAAATAATTTCTTCTTAAAAATTGAAAATATCTGCTCTGGAGAAAATGTAAAGGTAACATAGATATATTTAAAGAAAGTTCAAATAATTTACATTTTTTGCTTATCACAAAATTCATTGTTTATAAACAAAAATGTACTTCATTCCAATACGTTCTATCTATTCTACATTTTTCAGCTATTATTCCTTTATTTTTTCACCAAGTAGTGTTTTATTCAGCACACACTTTCTGAGTATTCAGAATTGTTTGTAGTTTGGATCAGTCTTGAATGTATGCATTACAGTGTTGATATTCTGAACAAAAATTGATCATTATTGGTAAATAAGAAATGAATTATTTGAATAAGAATTGAATTATTGGTAGAAGAATTAATAATTATATTGGTGCAGAAGAATTGATAATTATTAGTAAATAAGAATTAATAATTATTGGTGTAGAAGAATTGATAATTATTGGTAAATTAAAATTGAATTATTGGAATAAGAATTGATAATTATTGGTAAATAAGATTTGAACTATTGGAACAAGAATCAATAATTATTGATAAATAATAATCGAATTATTGAAACAAGAATTGATAATTATTGGTAAATAATAAATACTGTGACCAATTTTGGATCTCTAAGTGCTCATAAAATCTTGCGTATAGAATCTTGGAGAGTATCATTGTTATTCTGTTGCATTTGATGTAATATTTATAAAAATTCATTTGAGATGTCATTATAAAAAATTTTGAAATTAGTATCTTCATAAAATTAGTGAAAGAAAAACGGAAATAAATAAAAATGAAATTGATTTATTAATGATAAACTAAATTCTTATAAAAATTATGTCACTTATACTCGTTCTCCTATTAAATGGAAATATTCTAGAATTGAAACTAAGCTCTAAATAAAAAATTACTTTAAAATAAATATTGTAAAAAATTAATTTAAAATAACTACAGTAAAATAATTCCATAAGTAGTACAAATGAAATTTGCATGTTAGATTTACAAATGATGAAGCAATAAGTTACATTCATTTTATTATAAATAAATAATTCATGGAACAATATGAGCTGAAAATTAACTTTGTAAATATAAAGAATATTTTTCTGGAAAAAAAGGATTTAATTTTTTGCTTACTAAAATTACCACTTTCGAGAATTAATTCCTTTTTTTATACCATACTTTTGTAAATATGAATGACTGAAATTAAGTTTTGATAGTTAAAAATTAAACTATCTATGTGCATTTTGCATATAGTTTTAACATTAAACCATTACTAATTAAATATAAGCACAAAACATGATAAAATCATAAATCTTTTAATTTGTTCACACATTTTTAGAAAAAATAAAAACTATCACAATTGAGTAAAAATAAGAAAAAACCCTTTTTGTTTTATTAAAAAAAGGGACTGCTTCAATTATTATAATTAGTTATTTTTTAATATCTTAATATATAATCACTAGGAAATATTTTAAGAGAACAAATAAAATGATTTAGAGAACCGTCATTGTTAAGTCCAAAACTTCATTATCATATTGTGTTCGTTTTGATGAAAATACATTTGATAAATTTGATAAAGAGTTTTTATAAATTAGTATTAATCATGTTCTAACATATATTATAAAATTAAGTAATTCATTGATATATGCTAATGAAAGTCTCTTTATATCTCGTAACAGTTTTAATGTACAAATGAGCTTGTAAGCACCGGCAAATAAAATGCCAATAAAACATAATACAATTTTAGCAACAACTCCGGCTTTATCATACAAAACTATTTAATTTAAAATTTGCTTATGTCTGGAAAAACTACTTTGAAATTTATTTCTTGGTACATTTTTTGAAATGTGTTTATGCATATCAATCACAGACTAAACATAAAATGTATAAGGTATACAATTTATAATTATTTTAAATAAATTTCAGTCACTTAATTTTCGTTTTATTCATAGTATTTGAATATTAATAACATGGAGTAGCCGTGTATTGCAATTATATTATTATGAAAGGATCTTATAATATCTAATCTTTCTAGTCATAAATATTTCTGATACAAATCAAATATATTTAGTTGAAATATTCATGAGCGAACATCTAAAAATATTTAAAGGTATTCAATATCTTATATTCTGTATTTAACTTCATTAAATATATGCGCGTCATATTAAATCAACTCGATAAATGAAAATATTTGAAAATTAAATTATGTGATATATTATTAAGTCCTTGATAAAAGTTTAAATTACAATTTCCGAATTACTCTTCATTTTCAAAAGAAGGATATAATTCCAAAAAGGAATTTTTAATGATTATGACAGAAGTCAGAAGAAAATGTTCCTTATTAGTGGCTTTTATCTTTCAAAAATATTTAATAAGGAATGAGACTTAATCTCTGCTTACAAGAAAATCCTTACCAAATTCATAAGCATTTTTTAATCTCATTTAATTACTTGGAATTCGATTAAAGGGAAAAAAACTGCATCAGAGTTGTCCTGACATGATTTTGAAGTGTAGGGAATGAATAAGATTAATTAAAATTTATTTTTCTAAAAGATAACTGTTTCCCGTAATTAGCTTTTTTCATTGTTTTAATCATATCTAAGAAGGAAAAAAAAATGGGAAATACCTGTGGTAGGCTGCAAAATTACCAGTCGATGTATAACTCAAAAATAATGCTATTAAAAAAGCTGTATCTCTGTAGGAAAAATCGAAAGAGATATTAAGAATCCAATTAGAAAACTAAATATGTTCTGTTTTCTTTCGAAAGTTTCATTACATTTCAATGAATTTAAAATTAGTCGAAACCAAAAAGAGTGCTTACAAGAAATATTCGAAGAGCAAGACCGAACAGCCCCTTTCCGGGATTGTTAATACGATTAATTATTGAAACAGTTAGCCCTGATAAAGATCTTACGTAAAGCATATCATGCATAATAGAAGAAACTAAGAGAGCAATGTTAGGGAAAAGAGAAAGGAGCTCAGAAAAGATACGAAAGAAAAAAGACGGCCTGCATTGCTCTTTTTCTCCCTCTATCGAAATTCAATTTTGTACCGACATGAAAAACAACAAATGAATTCGCTCAGTGAGTGTAAATTAATAAAATATGAAACTCATTTCTGCTGTTGCTTAATTATGCTAATGCGTAATTACTTTGATGTCAAATAAAGTAATTCCAGGTTCCCTACTCCCGAATTCTGACAACCTTATTTGTCATTTTACTAATTAGACCAAAGCCACATGTTTTGCTTCTGCAACATGCCTTCCAATATTCGCTTCGAGTTTTCTTTTTACTTTTTCTCGGCTTACATATATGTAAGAATGCAGGCATGTTTTAATACATAAATATAAATGTATCTTCTTTACTTTTTCCTCTGTCTATCCGGTTTATCACCCACTTATCTTTTTATACAAGCTATCATCTTTTGCAAGAAAATCCACACCAATGTCTATAATTTTATTTATATGAATGCATTACAAATTCACAATTCATCAATGCTTGTAAGTTATATACGTAAATAATATATTTATATTTTAGATGGGAATTATCTCACAATAAAAATAAAAATTTTCAGTACTCTCATATTAACTTTCTTTCCAAGTAATGTACCTTGTATGCATACTAACCTTGTATGACTTGTATTCTTTTATGTATGTCATAAATAAATGAATTATTTTAACTGTTACCTATAGTATACATTTTATCACATACATGTAGGAACAACGGGAAAAATAAATGTTGTAACTTACAAGCATCACACAATTATGAATTTGTAATACATAGATATAAATATAGTTATGTAGATAATGGTGAGGTTGTGCTTGCAAATGATGTAACCTGTGTAAAGAGATAAGTAGGTGATAAACTGGATAGACAGAGGAAAAAGAAAAGATACATTTATATCTATGTATTAAAACATGTCTGTATTCTTATATAAATACATATAAGCCTTCTGCAAGATGCTTTCCAATATTCGCTTCGAGTTTTCTTTTTACTTCTTCTGCTCAACTTACATATATATAAGAATGCAGGCATGTTTTAATACATAAATGAAAATGTATCTTTTCTTTTTCCTTTGTCTGTCCAGTTTATCACCCTCTTATCTTTTTACACAAGGTATCGTGTTTGGAAAACACATCCACACCAATGCCTATATAATTACATTTATGTGTATACATTGAAAATTCACAATTGTGTTTAGTGTATACATGGATGCTTGTAAATTACATCATTTATACACATAAATAATATATTTATATTTTAAATGGGAATTATCAATAAAAATAAAAATAATTTTCAGTATCTGCATTGTAACCTTGATGCTTAGATGAATTATTTTTATCTGATATCAATAGAACGTATTTTATCACATACATGCAGGAATAATGAGGAAAAATAACGATTAGAACGTATTAAAGGAGAAAAAATAATAAAATAAGATAAATAAATAAATATATACACATTTTTGACCATTTCTGTCGTAAAAATATAATGTTGATAAATTAACTAAAGTAAAAAAAAATTGTATTTTGTTCAAATTCTTTTAGTGATGGTAAGTAACATAATGTTTAAAATATTTTAAACTCAAAAAATTCTTACCAAAATAATATAAGTATTAAATACTCAATAGGAACTTTTAACATTTCCTACACATGTAATTAATTTATTTAGATATTTTTAAGCGAGTTCGAAAGGACACTAGTTTGCATAGAGTCATAAGAGTTCTCTTGTAAAAGTTTGACTTTACATTAATTAAGAGATTTTGAATTAATACTTTGAATAGTTAACAGAAATAAGTTACTTTTTATTTAGGCATCAATTGAGATGATCATGATGAGATAAAAATTTATATAAACTTACAGATTTTGAAGTTTTTAACTTAATTAAACTATCCAATATATAAAAGAACGAAAAATTTATATAGTTGCTAAAAAGAGTCAATTTTATTCCACAAACATCGAAGTTGTTTATTTTTAGAACAATAATTAGAAAAAAATATTAAAATGAATTAATTAAATTTAACATAAATGGGAAATTTATTTTAGGAAATGTAAAAGTATTAGATTTTATTTTCGTTTTTAAAATTCTGACCCATTTGTAAGATTCTTGAATAAATTAAATAATTATAAAACAAAATATGCTTCATATATCAGAAAGGTATTCAGTTGACAGTATTAAAATATAGAACTATTTATTCATGTGAAAATGTATAATGTAATTAAGCCGGCTGGGTGGCGTGGTTGGTTTGTCGCTGGCTCTCTGCACCCAAGGTTGCGGTTTCGACCCCGGCCCAAGTCGATGGATTTTCATGATACAGAAATTCCAGAGCAGCCATGTCGTATGATTATACGGCATGAAAAATATCCCTAAATGTCTGTTTGGCTTGGATGCTCTCTGCAAAATTAAATCCTGGTTCAAGTTCGCATCGTCAGGGCTCAGGTGCCTCCCTATAGGGAGGAAACTGGGCATCAAAATTACCAGCGGTGATTGGTATCCGCCTATAGAGCACTACACTAAAAAGTGATACCAGCTTCTGGGGGATGTTCTAGGTCTGCAATGGTTAATGATTAATTCGCAGCCCATTAGAAATAAAAAATGATGTATTTTTCACTTTTTCCATTTAATTTGGACTTAATTTTGATTTACTGAAGTTTTACTGAAGGATGGATATTATCTAATGATATTTAAGTTATTTAACGCTAATTATTAAGCGGTTTCTTTTCTATTTCTCCATGCCTGTGCTACTTATTGGTAATTTTTTTTCTTTAAATAAGAAATACAAATAACTATGTGAGTGAATATTAACGTCGCACTGTTCAGCTACACGAAGGCTTTTGGTGACGGACCTCGTAATTTTGAGCCATGGTCAAGGGACGATTACAACTTCTGAGCTGGCACCCCTTCTCCTAACTATCACACCACACCAACGGGAGGATGTTTGAGCTCTCGACAGATTTAACCTGCATCGCTCCCCTACAAGGTGGGTCTTCAGTGGTACTGGGCTCGAATTCATGACACGCCAGCCGCGAGTCCATTATCTTGACCTCTAGGCTACCGCAGCCACCTAATAACTATGTAGTTTTCCTCTTTGATTGAACAAGTTTTTTAAAAAATGTGTTCTAATTTTTTATCACAATCAATTATGGATTTTTTCATTTAATTTAATTATTTTTTTTGTCAAAGAAAGATATTAAAATCCATACATTTATAAAATAATTACATTTAGTAACACGCTATTGAATGCTATGATTTTTTTTATTATTCGCTATTCAGTATATAGTTCAAATATATTCAATAAATTCATTTTCATTTAGTTCATTCATTCATTGTTTTGAGATAATAAGAAACTGCCTGTAAAGCTAATTTAAGGTGCATAAAACTCTTTTAGTTGAAGATATTATTAAATTCAAAACCTCAGAAATAATCGGGATTTATCCTCAAATGTAAAGACTATAAGCAACACAATCTACTTAAAAATACAATATATACATGTAAGAAAAGAACATTTAACATGCATTTTTTCTTAAGCAAATTTCTCTATTAAAAAGATATTAAAAAGTTTTAATCGAATCTACACAAGAGCAATATAAACTTATGAAGCAAACAAAAAGTATAAACTACATTCAAAGTTAAATTTTCCATGGATAAAACTACCGACTAAGACAGATATTAAAATCTTTTAACCTACTCGATAAATACAGCTTTAACATATCGAGTAAGAACTAAACAGCATTTAAAGTTTAGTTTTTGTTAGATTAAACTCTCAACTAAGAGTGATATTAAAAACTCCAAACCCAGAAAGTGATCGTTATTCGCGCGCCGTTTCAGCTCGTCGAAGGCCATTTTGTGAAATGCTTTGAAACAGCACCACATCTGCAATTAAAGAGCACAATAGTTGCTCTCGTTTCAGATACCAATTCTTGAGAATAGGACTTGAAAGTGAGTACGGTAAATGACCAAAAATAAGGAAACTTCGAAGAACCGTTAATTCCTCAAGACTATACATGGCCGCAGCCTTTACTGTTCTTCTTGCTTCAATTAACACCTTTACTTAGGTCCTTCTGCACGAAAGAGCTGGTAATGAACTTTCTTAAGACACTAAAGGGAGGAAAGTACCGATAAAACTTTGCAACTCAACTTGCCTATTCTCAAAGCAGAATAGAGTCACGGAAGGTTCCTGGTCTCCAAGGTAAATCTTCAGGATTAGATAGGTTTTCTCCTTGTCAGTTTCAGTGAAAAGCAATTGGCAACCCCAAAGAGGCATTGAATTTTGAAAACTAATCCCTTCTCCAATCCTTAATTCTTTCTTTGACCCTTCCGAAATGTAATATACGTACTATACTTAATAGTACTGAATAATCTGTATTTCTGTCGTGCGGTTAATGAGGCATTTTTACGAAAATATTAGGGTTTTGCTGAATGAAGCTAATGGATTATGCTTGTTTCTCGTCTGTTAAGTTATAATTTAAATTGGAAAGAGGAGAAAAATTTTGTAAGCGGTAGCTACAAAACATAATTATCAATGAATAATTCTTAAAAAATATTTTTTGTACACACTTTATTGAATAAATCATGTACAAATACAATAAATTTCAGAAATTTAAAGAATAAGTTCACTTTAAAGTATTCAAGAAACTAACATTTAAATTTCAAAGGCATACGATAAAAAAAACACCATCTTACAAATATATCTCCAAAAATAAGGTAAATAGCAATTCAAAAGTAAATAAAATCAATAATAACTTATCAATAAAGCAAATAGAGAATATGCGAGTCTTAGAAAAATGAGTTATATTTAGTTGTAATATTCAATTTATTTTTTCTGTTAAAGTATTCGATTACGTTCGGAACAGGGATTTTGCAAAAGTATATAAACGATTATTATTTTTTTTACATTTAATTTTACTTAAATTGGAATATACTTATAAAATTGCTTTAAGAATATTATTACAATAATAAAAAATTAAATGCAATTCTTGACAAAAAATAAAGAAAAAATGGCATATTTTTATAATCTCAATTTATGGAAAATGTTTCTCTAATAATACTTTGCGAATACATTTATATAGTAAAACCTCTACAAAGCCTTACCTAATATTGATTTTTGAAGGATTCACATGATTTTTAGATCTACTATCAACATAAATAATAACCAGTGTTTTCTGTTAAAATTTCTCTACTCTCCGATATATTCTAATATGAATAAATCTACTTCTAAATTATGTATATCAAAAATCGTAGCAGAGGTTCTGTACAGAAATCCTTTAACTATGTATAAACCAAATATTGTTTTTATAGAAACATTTTCCATGTAAGGATGATGCTTTGAATGTACGTCATTTGTTCTTCATTTTCTTGCAAAAAAAAAATTGCATTTAAAAATTATTTTTATTGTAATAATATTTTTAAAGTAATTTTATATGCATATTCTGATTCAGGTGACGTGAAATATAAAAACGAAGTATTCATTTATACACTTATTTTTTTTCAAAATCACGGTTTCGAACGTAGATAGATACCTTAATTGAATTAAACTAAATGCCTGCAAATAGATTTTGAAGTAACAAGAAAAATCAGAATAGGGATTCAGTGCTTATTTTAAAAGATATTGTTATCATCTCATAATTACTTATTGTTTTTTACTAATTTTACTAATTTCTTTTTTTTCACTCGTAAGAATTTTCTTGTTTATTTTTATATGTAATGGTTCGATTAGATTTTATATAATTATAATTTTTTATATAATTATAATTTATATTTTTTTATATAATTTATAATTTTACTAACTTAAAATAAATTGCTTTTTATAAGCCATTCACATGATACTACTAGTGAGTGAGTGTCAAATAAAGATGCAACCTAAAGTAGGAGTATTCAACTCGTGTGTCCCGCTGAACAAAATTTTAGTAGCCCTTCATTTGAATCTCTGGCAATTTCATAAAAAAATGACCTTGTCTGTTATTCTTGATATATAAAAATTTTTATTAACATGCTTAATATCCATTTTTGATACAGATTTTCTTAAAATGAGGAATTTTCAAAATTTCATTGTATTTTAAATAATTTTAAATATAAAAAACCTGACAATTCATATAATCTCAGAAGTTTTCAGAAGAAAAGGTGGACTTATATCTTTAACGCGCAAAGTATTTTAATTCGTCTTCCATTTAACGTTTTTGAAACCGATACATATATTAAAATCTGTAGCATCATCTTTTCCCTTAGAATCAGCTGTAGTCTTTTAAAAAACAGACCTCCCTTTCTTATTTAAATTTTCTGACTACATCATTTTTTTTATAGTCGTGTGACCCGCGGATCATTGTAAACTTATTGATGTGGCCCACGGAACAATGTGGGTTTGTTCATATGGCCCTCGAGCACACACACATGTTAAAGGTTGAAGACCCCTATTCTAAAACAACACGAAGGCTAATAATTTTACTAAAAGTAAATGTATTTATAAAATTTTAAGTGTCAATTCTTGAAAAATAGTTTAATAAAAATGATACATGGTACTATAAAAATCGAAAATTTGTTAAAATTGTAATGCTCGATAAGGTATTATAACATTTGACTTTGTTTCAATTATGGCTGATTACCGTTCTCTATTATTTATAAATGTGATGGACATTAAAAGCATTAATGACAAGACTAAAAATACACACAAAACAAATCTAATTTACTAAAAAAGAAAAATACCAAAGCTTTCGGCTAAATACAATTATTTAACTATACAATTATTTTTAATTTAAAACAATTCCTTTCGCAATTAATTTCGATAAAACGTAATTATTTTGACGCTCCATTAGTAAAAAACATTAGAATCTATTATAGAAATTTAGAAATGTAATAGAAACCCGAAACGCAATAAAAATGTCATTCAGAAAGCTATTTCACCGAAATTATAATGAGACCTTAAATGAACTAAAGAAAGAATCAATGTATGCCGGTATTTTTTTTTTTACGAAGAATAGAAAAAAAAATGTTCTTTTGAATGGAGTGGAAAAAAAGCGATCTGCAATGAATATTACAACTTTGATAACGTAAACTGTCTTGATTTTCTAAAATTAGATTACTTTAAGTGGTAGGAATACTCCACTATAATAAACTAGTGACAGTTCTTGCCAATGTTCATTAGAAACCACGAGTTAAAATGGTGGTGAACTTATTACATTATAATAATAACACTAAAAACAACAGCCAACAATAGCGTCTCTTAAGGAAAGAAAAAAAATTCTAGTGTGACGGCATCTTCTTATCTTACTGGAAGTACGATAATTTTAATTTTTTATGAGTGCTACGTTATCTTGCCACTCTTCTTCCTTTAACTTGATCAGTGTCTCTTTTGGAGTGAGAGACTGGACATAAAAAATAAGTTAATGAGATTATTTCCATTTAATGGCAAATCTCACAATTTCAAAATGACTTCACGCGTATTATACACATCGGTGTACGATTAGAATTTTTTTTTAAAGAATTATTCTTTCTTTATCTTTCTTTCTTTCTTTCCTTCCTTTTTAGCTCTTCCGAGGTGTTACAGTACAGCGCTTATCAGAATTTGTTTTCATTCGCTTAACTTGTCAAGCCGATCAACCGTAAATTTAACACCTTGTAATAATTTATTTGAGAGCTGTGAATGTATTTTTGCATTTAAAGTTCAAATAGTGCAGTATAAATTATACGTACTCTAACAGTAAATGTATTCTTCATAGAAGAACTAAGTTTAAAATAATGTTTCAGTATCTTTAGATTAACAATGACAAATGATATATATATATATATATATATATGTGTGTGTGTGTGCTTGCGTGCGTGCGTGCGTGTAATAATTCTCTTTAAGGTATCCGACTACGTTCGGAACCGTGATTTTGCACAAGCGTATAAGCGGATAATATGTATGATATTTAGTGACACTTAGATTAGAAAATGTATATAAAATTGTTTTAAGAATAGTATTACAATAAAAAAATATTTAAGTACAATATTTCTCAAAAAATGAACAACGAATTACCCATTTTCAAAATATTCTCCTTCTGCGAAAAATGCCTCTATTATAATAATATTTTGCTTGCATATAGCTCATACCTCTGTACAGAGGCACAACTAGAATTTTTGAAGTATATAACTTAGAAGTGGGTTTATCCATGTTTTACGACAACAGAGGGGATAAAGTTCAAGAAAAAAACGCCGATAATTGTTTCAATGGGTTGTAACTCTGAAAATAATGTAAATTTTTCAAAAATCATAATTGAGCCTCTGTACAGAGGTCTGAGATATATACAGGCAAAATATTATTATAATATAAGCATTTTTCACAAAAGGAGATTACTTCGAAAAAAAGTTATTCTAAGTTAATTTTTTGCGGAAATATTGTATTTAAATAAATTTTTTTGTCAAAATGTCCTTAAAACAATTTTATACATGTATTCTAATCAAAGTGACACTAAATATTATGAAAATTATCCATTTATGCGCTTTTTTGAAATCTCGGTCCAGAACGTAGTCGGATACCTTAATATCATTTTATTACCTTTTTATTATTTGGTTCATTCCTTCAAGACTTGCCAGTACTGAACCAATACTAAATACCAAAATAAATACACACAGTACTAAAATAAAAACATGCAAACATGAATAATTTTTTACTTTAATAACCATCCTTGATTTTTCAGTCAGAAAATCTGATGTTTATACTAAATTATATACAGCTTTTTATTACATAATACATATAATCATTTCTAGGTGAAGCATTGATTTCATGGCAGATGTCTAAAAAGAATATATTAGAACACGTAGGCTCTTATTGTTTACATGTTTATCTTACTGTGCTTCTCATACATATATATTTCATACAACGTATATTGTTTAATAGGTTAATAAATTTAATTTTTCCAATATCATCATATTAACGTAATTCAGTTGTATGTTACTACAGTATGTACTTAGTTTGCTGGATTAAATGGTTGTTTGAAAAATATTTGAAACCATTGATACAGTTTGCTTATAATGTCTAAAAATTTATACAAAACATATATTTCTGATTCAAATTCTTTTTCTTTTTTTTTTTTAGGTAAGTCTTGAATTATTCTTCATGCTAATCTCATCGATTTCATTTTAAAAACAAAGTTGAGAGTAAGTATACATTTTTAAAATAATAAGTTTCCAGTTTATTAATTTTTTTTTTCCGAAAAATAAATAAAATTGCAACATTATTCTCTCAATATACATATTTTCATAAGGTTGGAATTAGAATTAGGGAGAAGTTTTAATTTATAAGATCTGTATATCGAATAATAATAATAATATACTCCGAATAATTCTTACATATTTTTTTCTTCTTTAATTGAAAAGAGTAAATTGAGAAATACAGAAATATGTAATTAGACATTGATACGTAATTGGACTAATATAGTTGAGTAAAAAGATGCAATATATATATATTTTTTTTAAATAACGGAAACTTGATTTTTAGAAATTATGGAATCTATCTTACTATTTTTATTGGAAAAATTTTGAAAGTTTTATTTTTCTTAAAGAATGAATGTTATTTCTTAAAGAATTCTATTTACTCATTAAGCGTGTTAATTTCCTAATCATAAGCAATAATTAGTTTCTCGACTTTAAATAACTATTGCATGGACTAAATTAAATTACAAAGTTTAATAACGTTAGCCAGTTAACTTGGTGTCA
Source organism: Trichonephila inaurata madagascariensis (assembly GCA_019973955.1). NCBI lineage: Eukaryota > Metazoa > Arthropoda > Arachnida > Araneae > Nephilidae > Trichonephila > Trichonephila inaurata. Next base: position 1,046,651 of record BMAV01007113.1, read on the forward strand.
TAGTATACTTGAACATCCGAAGAAAGTTAATCAAATAACTAAAAAGTTATTTTATAATAAAAAATCAGTGTTTCAAATTTTGGATATTTTTCTTTTACTTTCAGTTTCAAGGCTTAGTAAATCTGCACGAAAATAAATTTGACTCAAAATAGCATTAAAACTTCTAAGAATAGCACGATTTTCTGGATACATTTTCAATAAATATTAAAAGACAGTCGTAATTAATTGGCAATTCAAAACAACAATAAGCAAAAATATAAACTGTCACAAAACTAACAGGAAATAGTAAAATACAATTATATTTTTAAATTGGAGCCTCAGTAAAGAACATTTAAAAGAAATAATAAATATTTGTGAAATTTTATCAAACGTAAAATAACAATTCTTTGTATAATTTAACTTGAGATTAATAGAAATATAATGATCAAAATTACATTAAGATGAACAATCACCAATAAAAGATAATAAATTCTTAAAAATTCAATTCGTGCTTATATATATATATATATATATATATATATATATTTCTTCATTTACACAGGTTTTAAAATTATTTAAAACTAGCTAAATAATTCAAAATTGCATGGTGTTGAATAACAATAAATTGTGTTTTGATTATTAAATTCTGGATAACTACCAACACTTCACAAAGTTTCTACGATGTGTGTTTGCTGTTTTTTCTTTTAAAATATTTAAATTCTGATCTTCAACCCTTAACAAGTTCTTACTCTCAATTCAATGCAATAATTGAGGGTTTCTTTTCATGAATATAACATCAACAAAAAAAGATTGAATTATTTTAATGTTAATATATTATAGCTTACTCATACATAATTGTGAGAACGTACCTATTAGAACGTAACTTTTTTTCACATTCATTCTCTTCTAAATTTAGATTTATTTATTTACTCATGAAAAATAAATTTATATTTGAAACTTTTCCCATTGTTATCTCAATCGTCATATAATAACACTCTTCCATCTTAAGCACAGAACAATCAAGCTTTACTAATGTAGTCGGCGTATTTTTTCCCTCCTAAAACACGCATTATTTAAAAGTACTTTTGGAGTTGATATACCTCTTTAACATGCCCATTCTTTTCTCTGAAAAGAAATAAGAAAAACATGAATTATCTTCATCGGAAAATAAATAGATATCTGTTCTTCGCTATGTATTTTTCAAAACAGCACCTGATTAGATATTATTGATTGTTCTTAAGGTAAAAGAAATGACAGTTTGGCTTGCTGTGGATGGATTCTGAGGTTTAATAATGAAAAGTTCCTACCCAATAATCTCCGTTTCCCCTTTTTTAGCGATTTTCTCCTCTTTTGAAATGTTCCCATTCCCTCTTGACATTCTCTTGAGGGTTCGAATGAAGCCTGACAACAGGTATAAACTTGAGAAAGAGTAAAATCGCTCCTTGTTCGATGCTACAGTTAATTAGAGAGTGAGGCCTTTTCTAATTAAAGTTCCTCCATTTCTGCTCCTTCTATCTGTTCTCTTCTCCCTATGGTGTCAGGCTATATTATTCTACTTCTCCCCACCCCAACCTCTATTGTGGATATTTACTGCTTTCTGACAGCAATAATACCAAAAGGAATAACAAACTCTGGCATGCAACGACAGAAATTCGGTTTTGTATCTCCTTTGGCGCTCGTTGGCGTTCACATTTCGAGTTGCGACAACTCTACCTTACGTTTCGCTTTCGTAATTAACTTCTGTTAGGACAGGACTATAAATAGAAGTTGAAGTAGCACTGGGCTAACCCCACTAGTCCAGCAAAAGAAATGACAAGCACGAAAAAAAGAAGAAAAAACGAGCCTCGCCGCTGTACATTTAGAGAGAGCAGTGGCGTTGTTGGTGAGCGCTCGTTTCAACGTCTAGTGTCGATCTTTATTTTTTACACGTATAACAGAACATTACAAGAGCAATGATGATTAAATCAATATGACTCACTGAGATAACTAAGGACATTCCTTGTAGGATTCATAATTAGTGAAAATTCCAGAATATACATTTAAGTTTTTTTTTTAATTCATTAAAATTAAAAGCAACTTCTTAGTCGTAAAAAGAACATCTTATATTTTGCTCGATATGTTATAATAAGAATTTGTAACATAAATCACCTACTAATTATCCAATGTACAAAGCTTGTTTCATGAGCTCAGGAGTTCGTTAAGAACCAAGGAGGAGCTTGCAATTTTGTTCATAATATTTTAGGGTCTCAAACTGATTTTGGTTTAAGACAAATGATACACAATCTTCAATAAAAAAGGCTCTGTTAACTATAACATTTTTGTAAAAATCTCATAAATAAATATAAACTACTTCTCAGTTTAACATTTACTTAAGCTAATTTTTAAGACAAAGGAAAAATACTGACTTTTCTCACATATTGAACAGCATTGTTCTAAGTATATATAAGTTAAATCTTTACTATTATAAATAAATGATAAATATCTCAAATTTACATATTTTCTCATGTTCTAGTTCAAATTTGTTTTTTGTAAAAAATAAAATGCCTACACGCAACAGGACTAAAACTTCTAAGCAGTGGGTAAAAAAGTGATAATTGAAATAATTTTTGTAGTTACTAATGTAAACATAGACGCATGCTTTAATTTAGAAACGGCAATTAAAAGCGATAAACAGGAGGGGAAAAAAGGAATCAAGAGAGCTACAAAATTTTATCTTTTCACTACAATAAATATTTGTAATCAATATTCCTACTAATCGTTCTCTTCTGATAATAAATAATTAACATTTGAAGTATCTAAAAATGTTAAAAGAATCAGAAACAATATAATTCGTGAGTCTCCTAAATTATCAAATAAATGAAATAGAGCTGTGACACACAACCAAATACAATCCTTTTGCTTTACATCAAGGAAACATTTTTAGTTCGTGAGAGTCATATATGTGTAATTATTTGTTAGAACAGATGGAAGAATCTCAACGTTCTGAAACCCCCTCTTTATGCATTCATTGAAAGTATCAGAGAGTAAGTAGCAGAGGCCAGAACAAATATTAGCTTAACAATGAATACTTTGTTTGCGTAAGAATGAGATCACCAAATGAAGTGAGTTAATTAAAATGGTCTTGGTGGGAAAAAAATATCAATAGTCTTCCATACTTAAACATACTCCTTGAGATAAAGAAAGATCCTAAGTAAATTTTTCAGATTTGGAAAGGATTAAAGCTCTTATATTGAAATGGGATGGACCGACTGTGTTTGGATTGGACTCAAGCATATTAAGCTTTAGTTTACAGCATACGGTTCACACAAGACGATTTAAAAAATATTCTAGTTTTCGATTATTGAGTTTACTTTGCAGAAAATAATTGATATTTTAGAATTTTCAATTACGGAATGGAATTATTTTATTTTGACTCACATGTGTATGTGTGTGCACGGCATTGAATAAATAGTTAACTCTTTTAATGTATACAATGAATCTCTGTTAGGTGATTAAATTATTAATTTAAAAAAACAACTATGTCTATACATGAGATTTTATAAAATAGTTTCCCTGCAAAAACTAATTAAAAGAATTATTTAAATACAACAAGAATTGTTTTTTGTCATTGTTGTTTAAAATAAATAAAGCAGCAGGTACGTTTTTATTTCAAGAATCTAATTAAAAATAAACTTTTTTATTGGGGTGTAAGATTAATAGTTAAATAAAGAATTTCTGAAAAGTTGTGTCTTAAATGGAATAGACATGTTGTTAATATTTGTAAATGATACATGTAAGCAACAAACACAGAGGTGGCCAAGTTAAAAATATTGGAGCATTTTATTAAAATCGTACTATAAGCCACCACGAGGGCTATAAGGGAGGAACTTGCAATTTTAAACCTCTGTCAATTGACGAGGACATAATTGAGTTAGCACATATTCTCTAAGCTACCACATCATGCCAATGGGAGGACGTTGAGCCATGACAGATTTAACAGGAATCAGCCCATGTATATAGATGGCCTTTACAGACAATAGGACTTGAACTCATAACAAGCCAGCCATAAGCTCGCTATCACAACCACTAAGCTACTACGGCTATTAAAAATCCAGGAAGTATTTTATATAGATGAGAATTTTTTTAGTTTATATATAAATTGATATTCTCATGTGGGTTTACTCATTGTATTATTTTAATTGAATTTCAATCAAGCAAATAAGAATAAGTTGAAAAAGTAGAATTTTTTTTTCTAATGGGCTGCATTTTAGCAATTTAGCCTTTGCAGACACGGCATGTCTCGAAATGAGAGATCCATTTCATAGTGGCACCATCTAGTGGTGGCCTCGCATCCAATTAATTTTTAATTCAGGCTCTCGTCGGATGCTAAATATTGCCGAGAGTGCCATATAGCCAAATTGATACTCAAAGGATCTTTTACATGCCACATAATCATATTACATGGAGTGCTTACGATTTTCGCATCTAGAATATCTATCGACACCAGCCAGGGTTGAACCCTCAACCTTAGGCTTACGAATTGGGCATGCTACCTCTAAGCCATGGGAGCCGACTATGCAAACAATATTAATTAAAAATCAAAAGTAATATTGAGTTTTGATGAAGTCAAATTATGAAAATTCAATACTACCTTAATTTTTAATTAACAAATGATCACTAAAAATCACGAAAAAGTATTTATCGCCTCCAATTAACACTTAATTTGGCAATGTTTTGATAACTTTAAATGGTTAAGTCTTTATTTCCAATACTTAATTTAAGTTTTAATTTCAGCTTATCGAATATGTTAAAACTTTAAAAAATATGACAGGGTACACCAAAATATACATATAATTTATTATATACGTATGTGTCATTTGATTCTTTTTATCTCAAAAATAGAAGAAAATTGTTCATTCATATTAAATAGCAGGAGTAATGTATATGTTGATTCAGACAAATCTCAAAAAAAAAAAAAAAAAAAATTGTTTTTGGACTAAATTTGCTTAGATTCGTTAACAAAATTTACTACATCAGTGTATTTCTCATGCTTTGACTATAATAGTTTTACAATTCAAATGCATAGGCTATTTATTCCTGTTGTGCAGGATGATGCTTTATTCCAAAGTGAATTCTGTTTCGTTGTTTATTTATCCCAAAAGGATTCATCTGCAGCTGGATTTCTATCGGTGTTGGATATCGGGATTACGCTTTCCTGAAATTTATGAGCCGGAACGTTCACGTATATCCTTGGGAAACTATTATAAAAGCACCAGTGCCAGATTTCAGGAATTATTTCCGGATATTAAACACGGCATCACTTTGAAATCGGATTAGAGGTTCAATGAGTGTCCTCCGTTGTTGAATGATTTGCCTTTAATCGCATTAGAAGGTTAGGGAGCTTATTATGAGTTTCTTAAATGATTCCGTATATGCAGGAAATTGGGTAAAGAATCTCTTTAAAGAAGGACTCTGTTCCCTTTTCGGGGAACAACTTAGATTAGAATTCTTTAGCTGAGTTATATTGAGGCTTCCTTTGATGATTGATGAAGTTTACAAGCACTATATCAAAGTATTTAGAAGATATTATTTCTGCATAAATCACCTTAAAATGACATTATACCGATCAATAAGGTATTTAAGAGTTTCGTAACTAGCATACATATTTGCATTTATAATTAATATGTATTTTTAAAACTAAAGATTTTCAGAATAAAAAAAAAATCATTCAAGTTATTATAAAATTGATTTTTCGCTCTGTTTATGTATAATTAAAGTATTATAACTAATTGCTAACTTACATGAGCGTTTTTTTTAATTATACTTAACTTATATTTAATTTTAAAAAGTTGAATTTATTTTGAAATTAAAATCTTTATACCAATGCCAGTTACTTAAAATTACTTATAACTTTTTTTTTAAGGAATACTGTTTTTAATATTACCTTTTTAAAATAAAAAATTTTATAACAAAATATTTTAAGTGGAATTCACAATAATAGATTTTAGTATGATACGTAAGGATATATTTACATTACAATGAAAGGGATAACAAATGAAAACTGATATTTAAAAAGTGTGAAGAATTTATTTTTCATTTTTAAAATGCTCATAACATATAAATCTATTTTTTTTTAATCTATGCATTTAATGCGAGAAAAAAAAATTAAGTTGATTTCAACTATTAACATCGAACCATTTTTAATCACGTCATTAGAGGTCAGTTATGAGAACTAAACATCATAAACAGCATTATATTTATTTGTACATCTTTTTCAACTAGCTCTGTAGAATATACTTCTTACAATTGCGAATCCTTCAGCTTAGAAGGAGGGAAAATGGCACAGGAAATAGAAATTCTTTAGAAGCAAATGCCAGTTACAGCCTATCCTTGTGAGCCGAGTTGCTTGCAATAAAACCTATTGTAGCATAGTGTGTACATTTTTTCCCAAGCGGACTTTGTTATCTTTATGTAAAAATCCTGTTACCCAAAATATTACCCCTCGTTAGTACTCGGTGAATCGAGAAACAAACTGCTAGATGCCCAAGCCACTATAACGGTAGGTTACTCTTGGTGTGGAGGGTCACTGCTTTCAAAAAGCAACTCGGTGTAAAATCAGGCTGTCTGTGGGGTTGCTGATAACGTGGGGTCGTGAAGCAGCCTATCGTGGTCTTTGTTCTTTCGCCTTTGGCTATTGTGATCTGAAGTAATAAGCGCCAATTTTTAGGTAATGCAAGTCCTACCGTGTCTCAGAATAGCTCGTCTATGTGTTTTTTTATCGGATACTACGATGGGGGAGAAACCTTTTTACGCGGATGAAAGGCCATAGTGTGATATGTTTGATAAATACATAACATTTAAAACAAAATCGCAGTAAACTTGTGGTTTTCACAGGCTGTTGAATGATCTTGTGTTACACATTGTTAAATGATACAACGTAAAATGCTCTCTAGAAGGTTGACTTTTTTCCCCTTTATTCGAAGTTTTATTTCTGTTTTTATCTTATGCAAATTTTGCGGCTGAATGTTTTCGAATATCATGCCATCCACTAAATGCTTTTTTAAGGTTATATTAAATTGAAAAAGTAGTAAAATAACGTAAGTAAATAAATTATATGTTGAAATTTTCACTGTAAAAACTTTTATAGTGGAAAGTCCAACTAAAAAAAAATAATAATCGATATTTATTCTTTAGAGGATCCGCAACTTATTACCCCTCTATAAATTCAGGCAATTCATAAAATTCACTGATCCAGGAAACAGATTTTTCCTAATTTTGTCTAAAACATTTTATGCTACAAAAACTTTTTAAATAAAAATTTTACTTTTGATTAAACAAAAATATAAACTGTGATACACACAGTGTTTATGGTAGATGTAAAAATGAACCTTACAAAATAGCATAAACTTTTTTAAAATTATATGCAATTAACATATTTTCAAAAAGTTTGTGAAAGAACTCGGTAGAAATATTTAAAATAAATATTGATATTTTGCTATATATTGTAATTAATACTAACATTTAATGTTATAAAGAGATCTGAATTTATATATTTCTGAAAAATAATGTTTACAATTGTTTCACTCAAAACAAAAGAGATGTTGCATTATTAAGAATAGATAAAATTTATCATTAGAATTTAAAATGAAACAAGAGTGAATGAAAAATGAGTCAAAACAATATTCATATATATTTTATTTCTTTTCAAAATAATAAAGTACAATTCAATAGAAAATTACTCGAGAGAGTATTCTTTTATTCATATATGAGCTTTGTACTCTATTCAATGAACTTAATATATTGTCTCCTAAGAAAATAAATCTGATGCGACATATTTGATTATAAGCGTACCCATGAAAATGCGTAAATTGCAACTGAATACATAGAGAATGAAAAGAGAAAAAAAAACATAATAATTTAATTTGCAAAAACGCTACATAATAGAATCTTTTGACGATGTTTGATGAAAATCTGCTTACTAGAACAAAATAACTGTTTTTCATCAAACATTTAAATTCCTATTTCTTGATCCCCTAGAGGGCTTTACCAAATCTTAGGATTCTTATTTCTTTTTCATGATTCCATTCAACAATGGTGACAAATTGTTTTAGCCGAATTAACTCTACTAAAACTAGATGAGAGATCTACAAGATAATTGAAAAACAAACAGCATTAAAACATACTGTTTATCCGATTAATTATGTGCATTGAGCAACAGCGAACTTATTGCTGTAGCAAACAAACCTTCCGGAAATTTACAGAAAGAACTGAAACAAATAAAGAGACGGAATAAAAAAATGTCAATATTCCCTTCTTGTTCCATAGCACGAATTTGTGTTCTATCCCACCACAACTGAACTGTAATTACTCAATTCCTGGAAGAAAAATGCAAGTTCGTGTCCCCCCGTTGAGTTCGCTCTGATCAAGCCTTAGCAACCTCCCGCCTGCATTAGGCAAAGACATTGATTGCAATTTTCCAAGAAGATTAAGAACTAACTTGGTGAGCAGAGTTAAGACCTCACTCGGTTTTGCTCTGAATGTAATTTACCAGTTAATCTCGTTTAAAGTTGAAATTTCCGAAACTTATTTTTTTGTTCCTTATCTGGTTTATCTTCGGAGTTTTTTTTTTCCACACACATATTCTTGTGGAAGACTGATTTAATTATAAGAAAAGCGTGGGACTTGCGTGGTGATGAAGCAGTTTCGCTTTTAAGTAAGCATTTGAAAATTTCATTTCCGCTCTTCTAGCACATTTTGAAAGGGTCTTTTCCTATCTAGCATACAGTTGCTAGTTTTCTTTTTTTCATTTACTTTTAAATTACCAGACAGCAGAAAATTTAATCTCGATACAAATAAGCGATTCTGTTTACAAAGCTACCTCACAGCTACTTACTTTGTTTCCCGAAATCTATTTTTAGACTCCCTGAAGCTTTGATTTTAGTATTGAGATAGAAATAAAACTGAGCAATTTAAAAGAAACTTGTAACATGTAGCTCTGAGGAAATAGTTTTAAAAATGTAAACAACTTGTTCAGTTGATTGTTAAAGTGTAATAAGCATGCAATTTATAAAATTCCTTTTGATAACATCAAAACTATTATAAAAAATTTCTCCGTCAACTAAAAGAAACCTATCTTTAGCTCTAATTTGTCATCAAAAAGTAAAAAGGGAAGTCATTTTTTAGAAGCGACAAATTTTAAGTTTTTCTAATCATAATTAACACAAAGATTTATATTAAAAGTAGAGTAGATAAAATCATATAGCTTTGTAACGCATATGCAATGTAACATATATGCAAATAAAAACAATTAACAAACTTACAATCAATATGAGATTTATTTTAAAATTATCACAATTATAGTTTTTTTAATTCAGAAATATTTTTAGAAAAGGATCATTATGGAGTTTATACGAAAGATGGACAGTTAGTGAAATAATTTTTTCAAAAGAAAATGAGATATCAATAGCTTTTTTAAATAATGTTTTCATTATTCTGAATGGGGATAGAAGAAATTAACAATTAAATAACTCACATATCTTTTTAGAACTAGTTTTCATAATTTTTTTTTTACTAAAATTTTTTTAATTGTTTTTAAAAGTATTAAAATATGCATAAATTAAGTTTTAAATAATTATGTATTTATACACTTTATTCTACATTTTTAGCTTATTTGTTTTTCGTGGCTTTATATTTAAGAGCTGAAATTTCAATCCTATTAAGCCATATTTAGAAATAGTAATGTTCAGAAATCGAAAAAATATTCCAATACCCATCGTCGACGAATAAAAATAAATACACGAGGATTATTTTATTAAAAATTCAAACTACAGTTTAGTTTTACACTACAAACTGAACTATGTAAGAAAATATATATTGTTTTATTTGAAACAATATCGACTATGAAGTATTTTTTGTTCCGTAATTTTGTTATTGGATTAAAAAAAATGCAAATGCCAGAAAATTAAAAGTATAGTTAATAAAAAAAAGGGTTGTTTTTTTCTTTTAAAACATCTATTTTTGCTGCTGTTATCTGTAGAATTAAATCTAAGACCTCTGACTATCGCAAAAATTACTTGTGGCATAGATAATGAGTATCAGGCATTTCATATGATATAGATAATGAGCCATTCGAATTACAGTGTAAGAAGCTAGTAGAAGCGATTATGCACATAAAAAAGGGGAAAAAATTATTTTCCCCTTTCACACATCATCATACTTGAATTTAAAGTTCCATCTTTGAGTGGATGGATACTCTAAACTTATCAAAAACGTATTTATATATATTTTTGAAGTCTTAAGGGAATTGACTTTGTTCTATCCTTCACAGTCGATACACGAATAAAATTGTTTCTAGAGTGACGTCCCTAGGCTTTAAAGGAAAAAAAAAACTAATCAGCTTCGCTCCAGAAAAATAATCTAAGACTACGATAACAACACTATTAAGAAAAAAAGCATATGACTCAGTTAACACTAGATAATAGAAGAAGAAGCAGGCTATGACAGAAAATAATCGAAAAAATTCTTTCCGAGGAGTCAAATTAAGATCCGGGTAAAGACAAGAAGAGATAAATAATTTACACCCATCTGTAAGCAACTGAAGCAGCTGCGATAACGATAAAGAAAATAATATGATGGAAGAAATAAAACTAAGGGAGAGAAAGAATGACTGATAGCAAAGGTTCGAAACTACCTCAGGCTATGCAGTGACATTGGACTGAAGTTTTATAGGATGGGATCCTGCTGAAAACCCCCGGGAAAGTTCATTGCTTCCCCCTATTTTACAAGCATTTTTATTTTTTTCATTTTAGCTCTCAGCTGTAAATATATATACAAGACAGACAAACGTTGGAAGATCGTTTATTTTCACCTTCAGATCCCCCTCCCTTTTTTTTCTCAATACACTTCCTACTTTTGAATTTAGCTCATTATTGCCTGAGTGGAACCTTCATTCATGGGCTTTACTCGTGCCGAAACGTTCTTGCTTCAGGCTGCAAGTATTAAGGCGTGCTTTGGAGATTTTTTTTTATTATTATTATTTTATTCTTATACTCAAACTATTCTTTTTATTTCTTTGCTTACCTGACCATCCTGTAATAAATAAACGTATAAATGTTCTGGAGTGTATGGATATAAAATATCTTAAATATCCAGGACGATTTTTTTTATTTTTTATTTTTTTAAAAATAAAAGTAGTTCCTATCTGATTACTGGTGAGCTGTGAGATTTTACGTGTTTTATATAGCACACTATCTTTCTCCCGAGTTTTCAAATGTAAAAGGGAATACCACTTTTCTACTTTTCTACTCTCCCTTTTGAATACATGAGTCATTTTTGTGAAAGTGCCTGAGGCATGTCTGGGTTTATTTAAGAAACTCTTCTCAAAGTGCTGAATAAATGTTCCGAAAACTCCATTGCATGCAAAAACTAATTAACTAACACACTTCACAGTATATGTTCAAATATGCTAAACTTGTAAGTAATAATGATAATAAGTTTTAATTAATGTAAGTAAATAAGTTTCCACAGAAATTTGTGTTCAAATGAACAAAAGCGGTTGTTCAATTTATTATTGATTCAATTTAAAGAAACTGTTTTAAGGAGTTTTGTTTCTCTTATCTTCTCTTAAGAGTAGTCGGTACCCCCTATACCGACAATGTTAAATTGAGCCATTTTAGGAACCTGTCTCTCAGAAACTGTTAAAAAAAACTTCAAATTTTGTCTGTATATTAATTAGGCTTTTTTATTTAAATAATGGTAAAATATTTAAAATATATGGTTTACTTTTTTTCAAAAAAATTCATCGTAAAAGTATCGCTTTGAAATTTTTGAAAATTGTCATTTTTTTACGATAAATAAAGCAATTAGCAAAATATTTTGGGAAATTCTCCAAAAAAGTAGCTCCATTATATATAGTTACATATTATTTATGTTCAGTAAAAATTGCAAGTACCTTCTTTCAGTAGATTCTGTGAAAAAGGTACGCGAGGTTTGAAAACAATCATTTTGAGAAAATAGCATTTTTAGTGTAAAAAGGCACTTCATCACAAAAACAATTAATTACAACGTGTATTTGCCCTATCTCGTTAAACATTAATTTCTTAATTTTTTTAAGCATAAAATAGGAAACAAAAAGTCTTAAAATGTTCAGAAAATACATGTATAGCATTTTTCAGTTTTTGTTCAACGAGATTTTTTTAGCATTTTGCATCAATTTTCACAAATTATGTAACAATCTGTGAAAAATTTTTAACTTCGTTGCATTACAAATATCAAATTTGATCTTATAACCTCATAAATATAATGTAAACATGTATCAATATGCAAAAGTAATGATTTGGAAATATGTGATTTTACGACATTGCAAAAGGTTTTTATATGGATCTGTATGTTCACAAATCCAAACACAATTTCATGAATTCACAAAAACATGGATTGTGAAATTGTTTTCTATACAATTTAGTAATATTAGAAGTTTTAGATGAGTAATGACTTGCATCTCGTAAAACAACGGGATAGATAATACAACATGGAATTGAGAAACTTGAACTGAAACTCTGTAATTTGTCATTATGGTTGCAATAGACCCTTTAATGCGTCAACAATTGCAAAAGAACAAATTGGCTTCATTTTCTAGATATCCTGTGGCTTAATTTCTCAATATAGCTAATAGTTATGACTTGACCTTTCAAAAACATACACATCACCTTGGACAGTATTGAGGGATCATGAGATCTAAAATATCCTTTATGATGACTTCTCACGTTGTCTACTGTTATTGAAAACGTGAGTGATGAAAACGTGAAAAAAGTGTTCTATAGGCTATTTCTAAATGTCAAATTATAACGAGATTTAGTTTATTTATTATTACCTGAGGAATCACCCCCCCCCCCCCCTATGCTTATAAAACTTTCATGCATTTTTCTCGAAGTGATTCAACTTTGTTATTTCGTTCAAGTAAAAGAAAACATAATTAATAGTAGAATTTATTTACAGATTTCATTATTTATAAGAATGCTGAATGCTTTAATCAGTTAAACAGCAAACTTACGGAAATGGAAGTGCCAGTACACAAATATAATGCAAACAACCATAAATATAATTTTTTAGTGCTCGTTATTGTTTATAGTTTGCTTCTAAATATTTTAAACGGAAGAATTTTCAAAAATTTAAAGTAATTTTAATTTAAAAAATTTCCTCAAATTTAATAATCTTTTCTTTATTGGCGATTAAATTATTCAGGGAGGGATTATTTTTTTACGTCGCACTGTTAGCAACACTTAGCGCTGGAACTCATAGTTATGAATCACCCTCAATAAGCTACCAACCCACGCCAAAGGGATTAGATTATTCTGAACAACTGGCTGTCCCTTTAAGACCCGAATTATTTTTATCTTTAAATATTAAATTCTTCTGGGTATACCCCCTGGGTATTGACCCCAACAACACTGGTAAAAATAATAAAAAAAAATCCCACTCATCTCCTAGAATGTAGACGGAACCCGCTCGATCGTGCGGGTTGGGCGTTTTCAATGAAATCAGTACCTGTGAAATTTTACATTTTTGGGCTGTAAGTAGATGGAAGAAACACACTTAATTCACCTAAAACAGTTACAAATAAGAAAATTAATGATGCAAAATTAATTATTTTATTGACTCGTTATTTATTTCCTGTGCAAATTTTTAAAACATATTTTTGCTTTTGATGAGCATAAATATACATTGCATTTTTCACAACATATTTTCGAACTGCTTTCATAGTTTTAAAATCTGAACTTGTGAGAAGCCTTGAAATGTCACCATTACATCAAAAATGGCTATACGTGTCAAGCCTTTTTATCGTATAGCCAGGATAAAAGGCATGACATGTATAGCAGGTGGATCAAAACACTTCTATCATTTTGCGAGTGGAATCACAACTCTGTTATCTTCATCTTGAGTTAAAATACTTTCGTTAGTAGGTGGAGAGGAGCAACTTCTCTAACTATCCCTAACTTAAATTTTCAGCGAACCGTTTTGATTTTGGGAGGAATTTTATTTGATATTGCGTTTTGTTTACACAGAAACCAAGAATTTGCAACAAGTAAAACAATGTAATGAATATGTTCAAGAAACTTTACTGGTAAAGAATGATCTAAAATTGTCTTTCCATTTCAAATATTTCCATGTTTTTCTTCATCGCTCTCATCTGAGCTTGATTCTCCTTTCAGTATATGCGATTCATATGTTTTGTTCACAGCATTGTCATCATCTGAGAGATCACTAAGTTCTGATCTAAGTTCACTCTGATATTTTGATCGATTGCAAATATTCTTCTTGTGTGAGAATTCTCCTTTTAGATACCTGGAAACGTTTATGGTAAAAAAAAATTGCAAAGTATACCCTGAAAAATAATAAAATATATCAGAAACTTTTATTACTTAAAAAAACTTAAATATTTAAACCACACCATACTAACTCCCACCGGAAAACCCAGTATTTTTTTTGGGGGGGGGAGTAAGAGATATGGATGCAGAGATATCTGTATAAAGAATGAAAATGCATGTCATACCCCTTATCAGATGTGTGAAAGAGAAAATTAATTGCAAAAAAGAGCCAGAGAAAGAAAAACGGGACTCATCCATGGCAACCCCAAGCAAATATGATTTTAATTATATATATAACAATGTATTTCGTTTTCACTTAAGCTTCTATCAACATTATTGAAACAGAAACAAAACTCCCATGGTAAGAACTTACCTTTATAGCTTCAGTGACTCAAGTAACACCGAAATCCTGTGTCCAACAAGCAACATTAATAGAGTATAAATTAATATTTTTTCACTTTTACAATTATTTAAACATTAAAATCAAAATTTGTATCTTATTAGAAATATATTGATAATTACCCTTTTAGGACAGATTTCGTTGTATTTGAAAACAAAGCTAGATTTGCCATCTGAAAGTGAAACATGGACTACAACTACCGTCTGTTGATAAAAAGTGATACTTTACACTTTCTGTAAACACGATAAATCGTTGGATTCGGGATTTTCTTACATACGACTATTCCAGAAGCAAAAAAACGTAGAAGTATATCTAACCTGAACGATCGTGCTGGTTGGGTGTTAAGGGTTATAGATCCAGTGTGATAATTATACTTTATAATTTGTTTAGATTTGTTTTAAAATTCAGAAAAATATCATTGAAGAAATTATTGAACACTGTACATTGAAAGAGATGAGTAAATATTAAACTTAATATTAATTATTAATTCAGAAATACTTATCATTCATTTATTGCGTAATTTGTATGCAAAAAAAATCTACGGTAGAAAGTCCAAGATTTAAAGCAATTAAACTTTGTTGTTATTAAGGAATTCAAGTTTTATTAGAGATTTAGTTTTTAATAAATACTTAAATATTTTTATGTTTTACTTTTTAAAAATAAATTAAAGCACAAATGTAAATTTCAGTTCCTGATATAAAAAACGATACATGGGTACTAAAATTTGAACTAAAATGACAAATACAAACATAGATAATATTTTAGTACCATAATATTTGGCTTCCTCCTTCCTGAATTAAAATTTTCGATAAAATATAACTTAATCTCAGCATTCTTCTACTCTAAAGCTACTTTTACATCACAGTTAAGCTAAAAAAAGACTGCAGTGTTTAATCCAATTAAGCTTGGGTCCAAGGAATTGATCTTGCTATCACCATAAGTGTTGTTGTAGATCGTCTTCCGTCAAGATCTGCCATCAAACAAAGTTCGGGATATCAAAGCTACAGGTACTACTTCTATGAAAACCCCTTCAAGAAGGTTCGTATATAAGAGTGTTCTGTAATTACCGTTTGTCCCATGGGATCAAGCTGGTTTTTCGACAAAGTAACGTGATGTTAGTGGGTTGAAGTGGGCGGGTCCTCACATCTGGCCGCATAACAATTACTGTAAGTGGATGGGCTGGTCGTTAGGACTAGGATCAAGAAAAAGAAGGTGTTGTGGATGATGTTTTCAGTGCATCATACCGCCGTGCAGAGAGTCACAAGATGTAATTTTCTGTAAGCACGAGCCTGTAGATAAAGAGCTTTTCGGTGGCTGAAGGTGATTTCTGCAGAAATAGGCTGTTTGGTCGATTTTTTTTTTTTTATTCTTTTGCCTTTTGTTATACCTTTATTTCCCTCCTCCTCACATTGTTTGCAAACAACAGTCTCTGTAAGAGCTTTAGCAAAAGAGATTGAAAATATATTATAGGGCTGTTGGTAATGGAAGTCAATTTTCATGTACATTCTAGACTTTATAATCATCTCAGTATTACAGGTATCGACTAAAGAATCATTATGCATGGTATATTTTTAGGGGAATAAATCAGAAAGTTAGAAATTCGAGGGAGTGTTATCACCAACGTTTCAAATACTTTGAAGCCTTATCTTTTGTATTAAAACACATTAACTGTTTATTTAGCTTTGGAAAAATGTTTTACATTTATTTGTACGAATATTGATATCAGGTGGTCATTTAAGTGTCGCCAATACATTTGCTTTTTGTTGATTTTGATTGACATTAGAAATAAATGGTGACAGGTAATTAAAGCTATTGCATCCCCAAATAGGCTCAAATTGCGAGAATATAAAAGTAATGCGTGTATTTGGTGTAGAAACAAATAAAAGGAATAACTAATTGCACCAATAAATGAATATATTTTTATTAAGTTCGTTAAAACATTCATGGTTTTTAAGAATCATTTGACGTTATTTTGAAAAGAACACTCCTTAAAAATATGTTAAATTTACACAATATTCTTATGTTATGAATAATTTAACTTTTCCCAACTTCTCCACACACTTTTTTTGTTAAAACAAACAGTAAAGGGGGGAGGGGTGTAAAAAATGTTAATAATTTACATATATGTGTTTTGTCTTAGACCAAAGATATTCGAAATAAGTTATTTGCTATTATTGCAAAAAAAAAAAAAAAAAACTGAGTGATTAATTTCAAACGTAAGTGAAGCATTAATTAATGAAAATTATATATTCATTCCGAGTAATAGTTTAAAATTTTGCTTGTTTAAAAAAACCCATAAAAATGCCCCCCAAAAAATGAATTTAATGCCTATCTTTGCAAATTTAAAAAATTGCTTCTTTAATACATTACGTTAATCAAAACAATTTCATCGATAATTTAGAGAAGCTATTTAATTTCTTTTCAATTTTAACAAAAATACAAACATCTCTTAGATCTGTTAAAAAATAAATGATCTGTGATATTCTCTGATTATCCTGAAAGATATGTAAATAAGGAATATGTCTATTCCCAAACAGTGACATGGCCTTTATAAATGTCATGTAATATTCAGAAGTAAAATATTCAGGGACAAGTGATGTATTTTTTGTTCAGAGCACATATATTTTACATGTTTTCCAAAGGGAAGTTTGGGTATGGATGTGTCTTACAGTTCAGATTGTGTAATTTTAATCTTTTCATACAATATTTTTACATAGAATTTAAATGTGAGAAGAGAGCAGAAAAAAATATGATACTTCAAACAGTTACTTTAAACTACATATTTATCTACATGATTGGAATAAGCAGTGATATACAAGCATTTTCCTCTCTGAAAAACATCAATGTCGAAATATTATATCCTGTTTTATTTACGTTACATATTTCAATACATTTTTTTTTTGTTTTCTAATTGAAATGTAAATATTTTTTTATTGGCAAAACAATACATGGCAAATATTAATTAAGTAAATATTAGGATTAAAAGCAATGTAACTCATAGGGATTTGTAATATTTAATCTGTAAAATATTTAAACAAAATGATAAATACAATTGATAATATTTATCTAGTCTCTGTTTACTTAGCTTTTAACATTGAGATAGTCATTATTTCAATAAAGAGTAGGAACGGCATTTTTAGGTAAAACAGTATTAGACAAATATAACTTATGCACACCACTCCTCTGAAATATATTTAGTAGGTAAATAAAGATTAATACATCCTTTACCACTAGAATTCCTCACTCAGATACGCTTTTAAGACATTTGTAGAGAAATCCCCCAAGGGATACAAGTTACACATTCTCTCAGTTCTCTTTATTATTCCATAGATATGAACAGCAATACTTAAAAAAATAAGTAAGCAAAATGTGTTCTTATTACAATTTTCATTTTTTTTATCCAACTTTTAAAATTTTTATACCTTTCCTACCTTATTCTACCGTTAACACCTGCTATCAGACGAGCTATTGTAATCGTTGAAAAATGTCATAAATATAAATTATTCCTATCCTCCTCTGTGAATGCCTCTGATAATTTAAAAAGTAATACATTTCTCTGTCATTTTTCAATACCATTCTGTAAGCCATGGAATCTGTTATTAAGGCGAATAAAAAAAAATCATCCTTTATTTCATCCAGATTGTAAACTTAAAAGTGCTTTTTAATACCCGCGGATTCCTATAGTTCCAAACCTTTTATCATGCAAGTGAATTAATTTCATGAATCCTATCCTATGAGAACGCTAAGGTTGATTTTTACTTTAGTATAAATCAAATTAGATGAATAAGGCCATTCAAATAATTTAATAATAGAAGGAAAAGGTATATTGGCGAATTATATTGTATTCATTTTCTTGTTTAACGCTCGTTTATTCTGGAACATAAATTCCCCAGCTTTTGTTAAAATACGCAAGGGATTCAAAGTGTTTGAGATCTGGCTAAAGTATTCATTTCGTATTTACATAACTTCAAATCCCTCATAAGAATTACTGTAAATTTATTCTGATTTAAACTACATGTGTATTTACACGAGCTTTAAATGTCTCATTGCATATAATGAACATTTTTCACACCCTCTGGCTTACACAGGCATAAAAATATACCTTTTACCATTCAAAAGGAGAGTTTTATTTCACGCACTATTATTATTTCGTAAGTTACATTGCTCTAAAAAAAGGAGTTTTAACGGAATTTACCTTTAAGTAACGAATGTTTATTTAACTCTTCATTGTACAGCTTCAATTGAATGTTATGCTTCTAATATGAAGATTTTAAACTATTACCCACTTTTCTGAGGAAGTTAAGGAATAAGTAATATGTTATAGCTCTAAATCAGTAAGAAAATTTACAGCACACACTCTTTGTGTAAATAGATGCATGGCATTATAAATAAAGCTACAAGCAAAACAAGGCTAATATTTTATATGTTCCTCGGTAGCGCGTGCACACATATATGTGAGTGAAGAATTATTTTTAATACTGAGTTAAAAATAAACACTAATCAGCATTCTTAATGAAAACCCTTTGCAAAATAATCCAATGTGATTTTGAAAAAGCACCATATTCTCTAATCTAATAATATTTGCTTTAATTAAAAACTTATGATTTTTGTTAAGTTAATTTCTCTTGGGAATGATATTCTTCTTGAATGGTAATACTAAAAGCCACCAAACACTACACTTACTGATCTTAATATCATAAAAGTCTTCAGTGAGAATACTTTATCCCAGAAAAAAGTTTATACTGTAAATTAAAAACCCTCAATCGATTTAGAATGAACATTTTACACTCTTCCAATAACTAAAAATAATTAAAAAACTAATTTAGTATGACTTACTTTGACATAAATTCAATAAAGTGTGA
This sequence comes from Trichonephila inaurata madagascariensis, assembly GCA_019973955.1. Lineage (NCBI taxonomy): Eukaryota > Metazoa > Arthropoda > Arachnida > Araneae > Nephilidae > Trichonephila > Trichonephila inaurata. Next base: position 1,066,234 of record BMAV01007113.1, read on the forward strand.
AACACATTACGCACTCTAAATTAATACCATCATGCTAAGATAAAAAACACATTTGATTTTTTCGTTAGTCTAAACTCTTGCAGATATCTATCAAGACTAATGCTGCTTCACCAACTATTAGAGTCAATGCATGGCTTTCATTATTCTATCAGCTAACTTTATTTCAAGGCCTTAAAACTAATTTCATTATCCTTAAATTTTAATGAATAAAGGGGATAAAAGTATATACGAGAAAGAGAGAGAGAGAAAAACAATACAACTTCTATTATAATTTGTTTATTTTACAGAATGAAAGGGTACTTGATCACTTCCGCTGATGATTTACAACGACAAGCATAACTTTTTTATTTCAATTTGTCTATTAAATTTAAAATATTAATTAAAGGGTTTTCAGGGTTCCAATTTTGCAATTACCTAATGATAATTACCCCATTATGTAATCTGGAAAGTTGAAATAAGGCAAAATGTTAGCTTTTGATTATTTATATATATATTTAATAGCATACATGTAATAATAAAAACATTAAATCACGTTACACTATGGAATAAAAAACAGCCCTCAATTTGTCCCATTATTATCACAATGCCTACTGCACTGGAAAACTTATAAAATATAATTAAATATTTCAAAATATTGACATATTTAAATCAGAAAAGTTTAACTTTTAAGTTATCAAAATTGTAATGGAACATAAAAATTCTGTGATTTGAACCATATTTGAAATCTTTATACTATTTTTGTTTTATTATAAAAATAAATTTATGAATTAAACACAATAATTTGAATAAATTCGTTAAATTCTAGTGAGCTCTTAGTAAAAATATGTTTGACACACAAAACATCTATGCTATGTAAAATGCAGAAATACAAGAAACGTCATTCAAGCTATAAAATAATTGAAATTGAAAAGAAATGAACTATATATGTAAATTATCTTGATATAGTGTAACATAGTGTAGGATATAAATTTATTTATCCTGACTTCTTGTAACATAAAGAATTGCAAAAAAAGCTTAATTGAATTTAAAAGTAATCGGATATTACATTCTCACTCCGTGTTACTAATAAATACTAAAAAAATAAGGATTTTATGGCTCAAAACTGATCCATACTTAAATTATTAAGCTTGTTTCATTCGAAAAAGCGAGTGATTGAATTTACTTAGAAATTGACACCATTTCCTGAAAGAGGTTTTTAAGCTCCATGCTGCCTCACAAATACAACTATAAATTTAATTGTGTTTCAGCAATCTACGTGAGCACGGAAAAAAGGAATTAAAGGAATTATTCATGAGCAGGGAAGTTAATGAGCACGGGCTCTAGGATGCCGATGTTACTTTCTCCTATTAAATCCCGAGTTCTTAATCAAATGACGACGATTAACGGCGTATTTTTCCGGAATTTATCCGATTACTTGGACTTTTCAATTTAGGACGAGCACAAAATTAACGAACTTGATAGTTGGAAAATTCTCATCACTGTTTGCAAGTCAGATAATGTGACAAACAGCGACAGTAATCATCGAGAAAATTAAACTGTCACTATGTTTGTTTCGATGAAAGATAGTCCCTCATTCAATTTTCATCGAATAGCTAGCAATAATTTCCCGGACACCTTCACATTTCACTTCTTGGTTTTTGATTAATAGCATTCTCCTTTCCTAACTTTCTGGAAAGCGATCAACGGAGTTGGAAGAGCGACACTTTGACATGCTTGACAGGCTGTTCACCTTCAAATCACACAACTGCTAATCATTACTGGAGGAATTCAAAGCTACGTTGCGTGCTTTCTTGCTCCGACGATAGGCAGTCTCCTCCGCTGCGATTGCTGCGGAGACTGCAGTTCTCTCCAGTGAATGATGAGAACCAACATATGGCGAATAAAGAAAACGTAAGATACAAAATTGTGGTTCTGCAGTTAAATACCTCGAGAATAAAAGTATGAATTTGGTAGTTCTCTTTCTGCATTTCTTTGTATTTTTGGAAAGTCAAATTTGGTTTGACAGGACTTGGATGTTGTAGGTAGATAAAACATCTGTGCATATAAGATGCCAATTTTTTAAAAGATTTATATTTAGAAAAGTTATGAATTTATAAGCATGGCAGTTTCTCGAATAATACAAGCATAGATTGTCTTTTGGCTTGTGGTTTAATCGATTCCAAAGCTTACATAAATTACCATTGTCTTATATAAAGTAGCTTACTAATACTTATTTATAACATAAGCTTTGAACTGAACTTTGAAAAAAATTATCTGCTTGTTGTAAGGAATATTAAGTATTAAAAGACTTATGAAGCAAAAAAAAAGTTATTGATACCACGAAGAATGTTCTTTTCAAAAAAGTCCAAGCCTTCTCATGTCCTCCTCTCCAAGTGTTCGAGTAATAATTAACTTTTAGTTTACTCAACTAATGTCAAATAACCACAATTTTATTTCCTAAAAACTGCCACACTTGTGATTTTAAAACAGGATGACGAAATCTTGCATCCTCCACGTATTCTGACCAATCAGAAAATGATATAATTTTTAAATTTTCCTTTTGACAAAGTCTCTAAAGCGAACAAAGAAGGCTTTTGTGTCGCTATCATGTACGCGTCTCTGTATGATTTGTGCCTTTTCTGTCTGTGTTGTGTGTGTTTCTTAGAAACTAAATAAAAGTGCAACACTAAAATTATAAACCTCATCCTCTTCCCACGCGACTACAATAACCCGAAAAATATCATCTTAGTATAAAAATGTCAAAGTTCAAATTATATTATGTATACATACTCGAAAATAATCAACTTGGTATAATAACTAATTTAAGAAAAGGGAAGTAGTCAAAGTAGATAAAAGGATTCGAATCAGATATCCATTGAAGGACTTAATTTTTTTTCTTTTCTTTTACGGAGCAAATTTAATGATGCGCATATGTAACAAAATAGGGAAAACATACAACTATATAATAGGACAACTATTCATAATCTTAAATAATTCCTTGTACGATTTTTTTCTTACAAAAAGCAGTGCACGAAATGTAAAATTTTTCAATAAATAAATAGGCTTATGCGCACCGATCTTTAACAAATCAAAAAGCCATTTGGTTTTTATTCCAAGTGAGATTCTTATATTAACATAAAATATGAATGTGAAACATTCATTTTTAGAAAAATACAAAGAATTATAAAAGCATAAAGTCATTTCTTAAAATAATTGAAAATTCGTTACAATTTTCAGAGTTTGTACACAAAAACGCTATGATATATCTTATCTCTCGAAAAGAAAAAGAAAATTTCAACTCTTTAATTGCTTTGATTTAGAAAGAGTTTGCACTTGTATTTGGAGAATGTGTTATCTTCATATTGATCACAAAGCTGCGTGAAAAAGACGATAATGGAATAATTTTCTTATTAAGAAACGAAAATGAAATTTACATTAACAAGTTCTTTAGATTTTTTTTGTTTTTGTTTTATTAAAGCATTAGAAGAGTACACACTCAGTAAAGTTATTGATTTTTTTCTCCTTTCAACCAATCTAGTTCTTCTATAAAGATAAGTATCTTCTAATACAGAGTTCCTGAATATATCACGTAATTAACCTAGAGACATTCTTATTTGATCCTTTTTAATCACTTATTTTTTTGTAGAAGTTTTGGAATATGTTTCAGTTATATTTTGCTCATAGAAAGGTATTATCGCGTAGATAGAATGTACCCTAAATAAATAATTTGCGAGTGAAATTGTTTTGAATTTTGTTATTAAAATGTTTGTTACTTCGTGTATATATATATATATATATATATATAACATACACAGTATTTTTCTTTTGTATTCTTATTATTTATGAACTCACTCTCCATTTGTAATAGTCTACTGTACTTGTTATAATATTTAATTAGAAAGTTTACAAAGAAATTATTTGATGAAATGAATTTAAGTAAGAATATATTTAATTTTTTGATAGATTCTCTTAAATAAATTATTTTTTCTGAAATCCTTGGATTATTTTGGAAGAAAATGAAGTTCTAAAAAGGAAAATGAATGAGTTGCTTATAACACTAATCCATGCAAGAATTTTCTTAGAATTTAATATATTTAAGCCATTCAGTAGCCATTTGTTAGAAAAACAAAAACAAAAAATATTTAAACATTTCTAAGATACATGTTAGAATAATACAAAACTACACAGTATGTGTTAAAACATTTCACAGAAGTATTTCACACAGTTGTCATTATCTTATTTCTCTTCAATAACCTTTCAAAAGGATTACAACTTCCCATTACTGATAAATACAACAGACTAAAAAATATTATTTCTGTATATACCACTTAAAGTGGACTGAACTTAAATATTATCAAAATCTCTAAGAAAAACATTTTTACTCGGAAAGAAGACATTTTAGGAAGAATACATTATTAATTTAAATTTTTTGTATTCTGTGTTCATTGAATGTATTCATGCATGTAAGGAATAAAAGTAAATAGCTTTTTCATTTTCCATTAAGTTTAATGAATAAAAAGAAAATAAAGAACAAACATATTTAAAAACAATACCTTTCTTTAACCTTTAAACGCACATTAATACAAAAATTATAATCACATAATTGAAAAAATAATCCGACTTCACCAGAAACTACTCGTATAAATATGTTTTATTCCTAATGCATCTTGATATATCCTATCAAGAACAATAAATTTAATTGTATTATTGACCTGACTACTCGTAATGCTCTCGTATCATACTTCGTTTTCAGAAAGATACAAGCATTATTTGGAAATTTAATTTAAATATTTAATCTTATACCTTGAAAAAAAGATAAAAATGTCTTTTGTACACTATTTTAGATATTATAAATTTATTCCAAATAATATATTTATTCTCGATCGCTAACAACAAAGTCTCTTAATGATTTCCAGCTTTGCAACCATTTTGACGATTTTCAGCTATCAATAAGTAGTCTGCCAAATGCATTAACAGAGAAGCTCCAAAATGGGCTTCAAGCAGGCATCTCAGGGTCTCTCATTGGGTAGTTCTCGCTAGGTGTTCATTTTGAAGGGGGTGAACAATAGCTTTTATAGTAAAATTGTAAACAATGGAGGGGGTCTACGATATGCTACTGTTACCATGGCAACACACGGTCAATCGACTTTCAGCTAGAGATGAGGGACCCAAGGAATAAGCTAAAACCAAAGGGGAGATAGGAGGGGGAGAGAAAAGTGGGCAAGTGGGTCTCTAAATGGGATTGAGACTGCGGAAATTCGATTAGTATCACATCAAATGGCAGAGATAATCAAATCGCATTCGGATGCAGATGATCTAACCGGGAACTCCCCTTTTGTCGTGTTTGAATCTAAAACAAATAAACATCTGCACATTCTACCATTGCTGAGGATGGGGAATACCTCCGAAAACCCGGTGAATGCCATCTTTCAATTGAAGAAGGAGTAATTCGTCTTTTGAAAAGTCTGAGTGAATTCCTCAAAAGTTTTAATGACGGAACGCAAACGATCTAAGGAGGATGACCAGATTTGATGGTTAAAGTAAACAGTGTCAGTTTTCTAAAAATAATTTGTAGGAAATCATACAAATATTTTAAAAATAGATCATTTATTGGAGTAGAAGTGTAGAAAGAGTCATTTATATTGGAGTAGAATATTAATAGAGGGTTTAATTTTTGCATATTTTGATAAATATTGGGAAATTTGGCTTATATTTTACTCCGATAAATGTAAACAAGAATAATAGTTTTATTGCTTATAAACTTTTAGGAGCGTATATAAGCCATTGTGAATGATTTATTGACTCGAGTTTCTTTCAAAGAAGTGTCTTATATGAATTTAAAATACTGAATATAAGATAAAATTTTCAAAAAAATTTAATCTAAAAATTATTAAAATACCATTAAGAACGATTAAGTTCACATTCTGAAAAGGGATTTAAATGCAAGGTACTATAAAATATTTTGCAAGCGCGTAATAGTTTTTAATATATCTTTTGATTTCAGAATTAATTTTGTACAACGGCATGTGTTTTGATGAAATAAAAGTGCTACGCATACCACTATAATAGAAATTTCTATTTAGTGCATCCGTATTATACTTATATTTTTATTTAATCTAAAGTATTGCTTCTAAATGCATCAAATATGCAGGTTTATTTTTTGTCAGCCTTAGGAGTTACACTGTTAGATATTTAAATGTAAAAAATCATTATAATTAAGAATATATTTGATTTAATTTAAAATCATTAGCTATCATAGCTTCTTCCATAAATGTAAATTATATTTTAATACATTATTTCATAACGAGAGTCCATACCTTTTCTTATGTGTTTATTACTAATTTATACATGAGAGAATTAATGATAATGGTTAAAAAATAAGCAAGATTGGAGTAACTGATTACTAGGTAGTATAAAATATATAAAATAAGATATTATTATCACGTATAACATAAGCGAAATTACATCTCAAAATGTTAAATTTTAGGCAAACATGTCAAATTAGGGGAAAAAAATCGTGTGTTTCATCAAGTATAACTAGTTAAGTAAATTAATCCTACACTATTTTAGTAGCAGTTTTCCAAACGTGACCGAATTTTATTTATTTTTTCCCCCAGATAAAACTGCAAATTAGTCAAAACTAGTGTACTACTATTTTGACGCATTTATTTCGAAAAAAAAGGAAAACATTGTTCAAGTAAATTAAAAAACAATAATCTATATGCGCTTAAATGTACAATAACAATTTTACAGAGTTCTACATTTCTAACTTTAAGAAAAACACAATTCTCGTCATTCTTGACGCTAGAATAGTCTTTAAATCAAGATGTAAAGCTTAATAAATATACTTCATTCTGTTCGTATGATACACCGAGTTAATTCTGATCTTGATATTTTTTGCGGGTAATTTAAAATCTAAAAGAGATGGGGATGTAGCAGGAACGGTTTATGACGCACAAAAGCAGAATACAAAAAAGAAGCTTCCAAGCGTAGGGCATACAAATAAGGAGCCATATTACAATCTTTTAATTGCGCCAAGAAGTAATCAAGACTCCATAATAAAATGTGAATTTTGTTACTGGGTGTCTGGGGAACCGTTAAAAGCATATAAAAACCAGTTGCTAGAAAACCATCGCGCACAGTCATATCTTTTCTAATTTTTTTTTTTTTTAAGTGAAGGGATCTGTTTTTAATCACTAAAGCTAAATTAACCAAAAAGTCTGTACGATGACTGTAAGTGCATCTGATGTGAGAAAGGGAAAAAATGTTTACAATGTTTTTTTTCCTCTAGTAATTATCGAGAAAGCAGTGGCTAAAATATTATTGTAACTATATTAAATGCGCTCTGGAGTAAAAATGTTTGGCATGGAGAATAATTTTAAGGCCGCTTACGATTTGGGAGTAATCAGAGTATTAACGTTATTTGAATTGCATTATTTTTCAAATGTTGCAGAGTTAAACACTTCGGTTACGCAGCTGCTTCAGGAGAACTGTGTGTTTCAAGAAATATAAAAAGCTCTTATATATGTATATATAAATAAAGAATATGGGGCACATACAAGAAGATACAATAAAATATATCTCAAACATTTGCTTTTTTAAACAAAAAAAAATGAAGTTAACTGTCATAATCACGCTTGTTACTTCTTTAAACTGCTGTAAATCTTATGGTCTCGTTTGTTTCACGCTATATATATATATATATATATATACATGCATATTATACTACACACTAGACAAAGAAAGCTTATGATGATATCAAATAGTAATATGAAACAATCAATCAAAACGAAAAATCTATTTAAAGAAGAAAAAAATAATATTTAAAATCTAGAAAGTTTGAATCCTTTTTTTTTTGGCTTAGGATAGAAATGTTGGATAAAATTAATTGGATAGTATACATATCTAATATATTTTAGGCTAGATAGGCTAATATAGAAATTATAGAAAAAATCGTAAAGGTACAGTAAAGATAATAAAAATTAAATAAATAATAAGTAAGCCATTCAAAGAGTTGAAAATTTTAAATACTATATACTGGATACTTAAATTTATTTACAGAAAAAATTAAAGAATTCAATATTACACAACCAGTGTAGATTCAAACACACACACACATTTATAAATAGTTTTTAATAATCTCTACTGAAAAGACTAAAATGTCTTCATACAGATATGTAATACAAGTACATATGTATACAGATATGTATACATACAAGAAATCATACTGATATTGGAAACTTAGCAAATAAGTATTATAATTAATGCAGTATTATAAGCAATGTTGACAGCTTTAAATTTTATATAAATGTGGAGGTTTGACCAGTTTTATGGCTAACCAACCTTTCCTCTTTCTGTTTATAACACTGATATAAATCCTATTAAAATAATGGATAGGGGCTCTAAGTCCATTCTAAGTACTATAAGATAAAAGTAATTTACTTAAAAATGCATTAAAAAATACTTAGATCACGATGAATCAATGCCAGACTAATTATATCCAGATTCAATATCCGAATACAAATTCAAAACTATAATAATGCAAGCAGAATTGCAACATGGCAAAAAGTTTAAAATTATTTTTCCTGAAATAATAATAAGCTAAATACAAAATTTATAAGAGTAACATTAAGAGCATTTTTGTATTTGTCTATACTATCCCAAATATTTTTTTCACGTAATAAAAAAAAAAAAAAATTCAACTTAATAAGTTAACTTAACAGTAACTTAATTAAAAAACAAAAGACGCTAACAGATTAAAATATCAATCAAGCATCTCTCGAAGTTGTTATCTCACACCTTTATTTTTACATCCACACAAGTAAAATATCTCACATCCTCCGATATCACAATTTTACTGGTTTTACTTATTCAAAAGAATCAACCTACTGCGTGACACCAAGTAGTTTTTCTCAGTATGCACGGATGTAAAGTTAGAGCTTCGTAAAACAGAGATTGTATCCATTAAAGTGCTTCAAATCACACTCCAGAGTTTCTTGATTAATGAGAGAGTATAACCACGAACAGAATCTTTATAAGAACCTAGATATGTTCACGGGATAATTCATCATGATCATCTGCTATTAATTTTGAATTTTACCCTGAAGCTAAGAGAACTTTTTTTTCTCTTCTTCTTCTTTACCCGTTAGCATAAATTAGAAGACGGATGATAAAAAATAGAAAATATGAATATGAAAATATATAAGTAAATGAAGAAAAAAAGGAATCGGAAAAAAATCCGTTTTTCGTACCCGATATGGAGTATAATTGACACTTTGAAAAAGTTATTAATTAATTAAATAAGTCAAATATTATGCATGTTATCCTGTAGAACTTTGACTAGTAAGTAGGATCCAGTATGTTTTACGGAAATATTTTTTTTTTTACTTTCTTTTTTTAACTCGTATCGATTTAAATAAATGAATATGAAGTAAAAAGCTCTTTCAAAAGGTTTTTAATTAAATTCATTGTTTTTCCTTCGTGTACTTTTGATGATATCTTATTTGAAGCGAAACCACTTAAGACAAGGATTGTGTTATAAATTTTGATTAATTGGTTAGTCATTTTGTTCTCCTGCTTTGTGTAATTTCTTTAATGCGAAAAATGAAGGAATAATTTATTAATCTCCGCTTGAAATTTCTGATGTTCTAATTTTTATGAGATTCCTTTCATTATCATAATTCAATTTATTGCATTTCAAACAATTTTGTTACTTTGAATTTATACCATGTAAATTTTACTATAAACACAACTGCTATAAAACAAATTAAAATAAAAACACATTAAAATTAATAAGCACTAAATTATTTTAATATATAGTGAATTTTAAAGCAGTGTTACAATTGACTAAATTTTAATATTGTATTATAAAAAAATAAATTATTTTCCTTACGCATTTTAACGCTTGAAAATTCTACAAAACATGTTATATCTAGTGCATAATGTAGACTATTAAATCTAAGAAAGGCTTATACTACAATAGAAGACATTTAAGGTTATAGGGATTTGTATTAAAAATACAAATCGCAATAATATATATATATATATATATATATTGATTTTCTTTTTCATTTGGCAATATTATATGCTCTTAGAAAAAAAAATTTGGAGTATTCCTAGTTTCTTATAAATATGTTGCTTAAGATGATTTTTAAAATAATTAAATCAATTACGGCTTCTTTTAAAAGCCGTAATTTTTTACTTAAATAATGGTTTTCACAATAAAATTTCGTTGCGTATTTCTTAAATATTATTTTTAATGTGTTTTTTTTTAAACTTCAAGTAATACAAAATTAAAAAAAGTGGTTAAAACTAACTTTTATCCTTAGGGATTTTAATGAAATAACTACCTTTTTAAGTGCAGATTTTGTTTTTGTTTTTAGATACATACAATTTGACAAATCAGGAAAACATATGTTATTCTTGCTCTCTGTTCTACTAGACTATCTTTATAAGTCGATAAATGATAAGTCAAGCAGATTACTCGTTTTTTCCTGGAGCATTTCTTTATACGACGCATACAAAGTATAATAATACAAAGAAAATGGGAACATAGCATAATCACACAATGAACCAACAACAGGACACCGGCAATGGACATTTTAACATCACTCTGAAAAAAACGGAAGTAAATATGATGCCTCAGTACCACAAAACGGAGATTCTTCCCCACCTTTTTTATTTTTTTCATCTCTTTGATGAAACCAATTTGGACAAGGGTGGGGAAAATATGCAGTTTCCGGTTTTTTCAAAGGAAGTTTGTGCTAAAGCAAACTACCTTTCTCGTCATTTTAAGTAGGTTTTTTTAAAAAAAGAATAATTAATTTTTAATGGAAAAGAAAACTTTTGATTTTTTACCAAACTAAGAAATACACAGGAACAAAATTTATAAAAAATATTTAGAAAATAAATAACATATAAATTAAATAAAAAAAAATACTTTATATAAAATTCATTAATCGTTTGCATCTACCAAGTGCGGAATTTCAATTTTATGCTGTGCTTTGTAATGAATGCATACTAGAAAAAAAGGCTATATTTGATTAAATAGACAATAAACATATTTCAGATGCATATATTTACGTTTATATCTGTTTATATATAAATTAAATCTTTCAATTTTGAGAGATTCATTTTGTCAGATTAAGAATAACAATCTATCACTAAGAATTTTACGGATCTTATCTCCAACATAAGAAGTTGCAGTTTTATATCAAATATAAGCTTCGTTTATCTAACCATAGGGATGACGGCTATAGTAAAATAGATGATGGGAATTGAATTTCCTTCCTTTTGTCTTTTAGGACAGAAATTGGGACTATGCCAAGAATCCTGCATCATCACAACATCAATAATTCAGAAATTTATCATCAATTATGTCCATAGCCTAACGACAAACATTTTTTTACGATCTTTCGTGTGCCACAGTAGTGGGTTATAAAACGTGACATTGATGGAAGCTAAATCTCTTATCTGTATGCAGTCCAAAATACTTACCCCTTATCCTGTTAAAATATGGTATATTTTTGTTTTAAAATAAGTTAAATTATACGTTGCATAGCTCTTTAATTATAGTTTAAAATTAAGTTTCAGCAAATACATCATTAAGGAAATTCTTACTGAAAACACTAAACATATGTGTGCTTCATGTCTATATATCTCTAGAATTATAATGAAACAGTCATACTAAATAAAAACATCTTTAAACAGATCATTTAACATATTTTACTTCTTCAAACATCATTCTTACAGATATTTTTCAATTCCTGTCATTAGTTCTCTCTCTTCCTATATATATATACCTTGTTCAAATTTTCAGACGTTGTTAAAATACTTTCGAATCATCCATTCAAGTTCAAATACATTTTTTAAACTTGTAGTGGATGACACTTGATGTTAATACAGTTTTTTTCAAATAATAATTAATTAATTAAATTTTGATTTTAAATTTATTCTGTGTTATTTCTGTCTAAGTTACAACTTGATGCAACAGATGGCGCCACTACGTTTTTTTTAACCAAATAGGAATTGACTTAAAAAAGAAAAATTATATTACTTGTTCTTGAATTACTCAAAAATCACATCAGGGTATGTCTTCAAATATATCGCTGTGTATCAATTATAATTTGGGTAAACATTTTATCAGAAATAAATAAGAGTTTGCTTATGTTTACAGTATGTTTATATACACGTGCATTAATTCTTGGTTAAAATCCTCTCTACAAATGTTTCAAAGCTAACCCTATTTAAGCGTCTTATATGATTAATTTTTAATAGACTCTTTTATGCAATAGAAGGGAAAAAAACACACCAGAAGTTTCTTAACTGTTAATAATTCAATTTCTATTTAATTTTTTAACAAATACCTTCCAAAGTCATTATCTTGCATTAGCATATCAATATCTTACAAACAACAAATTATTCATCTATCAGCACTCATCATATGTAGCTCAATTATTAAATGCGTAAAATTTCTAACAATTCTATTCTTTTGATTTAATTTAACAAATTATTTACTTATTTCAGAAAATAAAACTAAGTTTACGTATTGCAATAAAATTCATGGACATGATAGAAATAAAATATGCATAAAAACGAAACAAAAAAAAAAGTTTTAAATTAAAGAGTAGAATTTTTCTAAGCAGAGAAAACTATTCTGAACACGGCTTATCAATATTTTAAACAAGAGTGTTGTGGCTGTTTTTGCATGCAAATTGAAAGCGTCTCAGGATATTTTGTTTTCGCCTCTAAATTAGCTTTTCTTTCTTAGTCGCATCTTCTCTCAAGGTAGTGTTTGAATAACTAAAATGATGTGCATAAATCTTGTAGAGAAAGAGCTTCCTTGACATCAAATAGCAAAAGAGCAAGAAACTAGGGAACTCAAATCTCGCCTGTGGTACTTACGGGCATTCATTGATGAAATATTGTGGGGTGTGAGTATGTATGCACATTAAATTAAATATTGTGAGTCTTACGTTAACATTCATGCGTCAACAAAGTACTTATAAAAATTAACGCATCATGTGGTGTTTAATTCTAAGTGAACACCAGTATAATTACTCCTATGCACTATTACACTTTAAACATTAATGACTGGCACATGAAATGTTTAAAACTTCAAAAACACACGTAGGGCTATTATTATTAACTTTAAGAGTAAATTATTTGGCTTCTAAATGATAATAAGAAAGTGTATGAGGAAGTTTTTAAAAATAAGTAATGATACACTATATGTACAAAATTTATTCAGTAAACTCATTTTAAATTTTTAGTGATTTTGCAGCCTTTATAAATAGATTTCATTGCCAATTTAACTTTGTAAATCTTTACAGCAAATAATTTTGTTATTATTGCGTCTTATTTAGCTGCTTTATTTATAAGGCAGAATGAGAATGTTTCTATGAAATTTGAGTTGACAATAAACATTTTTAAAGTATTAATAATACATTTCACAAGATCTTTCAAGAACTAGTAAATATATACAGCTCTTCAATTGAAATGTTTTATTGTTTCCATATCCTCTTTATTTACACATTTGAGGCTTTTATTAATACATGTTATACTCAATTTAACAAGTATAATCTTCAAAATAAATCCTGATATTGTTCATATACTTAAAGCATTTTATACACTATATACCTTAATATCTGGAAAGGGTTCAAACAGAGGACATAGTGTATGAAAACAGCTTAGATTAATCTGAAATGTAAATATTTTACAAAATTCATAATACGATTTTATATTCAATGCACTTTCACAAGTAGGTCTCAGAGAGCTGAGCTTCGAGTCCCACGTAAATGCTTTGTTTAATACCCACCTCTTGAACATAGTACACAAAGCAGTATCCCTTCTACACCCTTTAGTTTGTAACAAGTCGGGAATCTGCACTTCAGATTAGGCTTAACTGAAGGCGACAAATACGATCGGAAATACGTTTTTTAATTGGATATTTGGAGAGTAATCCTGGCAAATCCCTGATCTATTGCTACTCTTGCTCTCCTACAAAACAATTTGATACCGTTCATTAAATCCTTTCCTTTCAATAGACAATTTAAACAGTCAACTAGTATTTTTCCTTACGAAAATAAATAGGGTGAGAGCTTCGACGATGGATTTCCTAATAAGCTTGTAAAATGATACTTCGAAAACTATAGGTTCTTTGTCACGCACGTACATTTATATAGAATTGATCCTTTTGTAATAATAGGATTGTGCAAGACACATAGCGTGGGCTCTTGGGACCTTATTTGTTTAATTAAAGCAATTGTTTAAAAGAGGAATACGTGAGCGATTTTTCAGCACAATCAAACAAGGGGAATTTCAGTAAACAGGATTAAATAGAGCGCTCGTTGAGAAATGTATGTAATTCTTTCATCACTAGATTAAGACCTGCTCCCGTCTTGCAGTATATTATTTTTCAGAGTTGATATAAGTATTTTTTTTCATTTCCAGTACCTTCGCTAGATTCTCCCCCTAACCCCTCACCCCCTGTACGAACATCAAGTGTCGCCTGTGGCTGAAAGCCTTCATTGTTCAGGTAGGCGTGTACGAAAATAAAAATAGAAATCTCGATTTGGTCCCTGTACGAGAGGAACAAATCTGTACGCTTTGCAATCTGCTTATGAATAGAATTTTGAGATTTCTCATTTGTTTCTAACACTGTGTATTGTTTTACAACTGAGAGCAAACAATACGAACGGAAGCGAGCCTAAAGATAGATTTTTCTTGTTCTCTTTTCAATAAGCCCATAACACTCGTGCTTTAGAAATTTCATACATTACTCCTTTCCCGACATAAATGTTTCTCTTTTGCAGCAAATCGGTTATGATAAACATAAAAAAAAAGATTTCGTTTCGAACTCGTTTCTTATTTGTGCCGTTTCATTCCTAATGCATTGTTTGTATAAAGAATAATTTTTACAGCTTTCCGTTGCGTTGTTCACAATACGGAACAGAACGAGAATCCTTTTCTTCAGAATTATATTTACTCACGCTTTCTGGTGTGAATAGATTCAAAGATTTATACGTGCAGGTGAGATGAAAACAAACAGTGCCATTTTATATCGGAAAAACAATGCTTTTTTTTTTACTAATTCTGTGTATTATTGCAATATATGTACAGATATGATATTTTTGTATTTTTTTCTTTTCAAATGAATACCATCTGCGCACTAAACTGTTTTATATATATATATTCTTGATAAATATATGTAGATTTCTTGATTCTGTAGTAATTATGGATAATTCTGAAGAAGATACATTTAATTCTAAATTCTGAAAGTGCACCATAACAAAGTCTTTCTTTCTGAAATCATGCATTTAAGACAAAATAAATATATGTTGCTTGAAAATTATTCTCCTTTCCTTACAACATATTTTAAAAGTAAATAAATAATACAACATAAAATAAATGATTGTGAAAGTTGCACAAAACTTGTATTTTTATTTCAATGACCATACACAGAATTTCAAATGTTAACAATTTCTACTTGTTATTTTTGTTATTATACATCTAATACATTGAATGTGACAGATGATTTAGAAAAGTTTTTTAGCTCTTACTTTTTGCATTGTATTTTGAAATAAATAGAAGTTTAAATATCTCTTAAGACTCAAAGATTTAAATACGTTTCTTTCGTTTTTGAACTCTCCATGAAAAATGTTTTCTCATGTTTTTTTAAAGAATATTTGCCTTTACATTAAAACAAAATTTATTTTTTGAAGTTACATGTTAAATTTAAATGAAATACACTACTGAACTTTACGTGTACAATTTATAAACATTGTTGTTTTTTTAATTGGTACTCAAAGGATCTTTTGCATTCCACATAATCATATGACATGCATGCCTTCGATTTTCGCATCCAGTAAATCTATCAACTCAAGCCAGGATCTAAACCGCAATTTTGTACTTACGAGATAGGCATGCTACTTCTAAGCCACCGAGTCAGCGAAATATTAATAAATGATCTAATAATTTTACACTGTGTTGTTTTTTCTGAGGTAAGAATTTATACCTCAATGCTTAAGGCCCTACAAACTCTAAGTGAAGCATATTAAATTTATCTCATGTTATTTCTCCAAAATTTCTCTCAACCTTGAGTAATGAATCATTTATCTGATGTCGAAAATTATTTCTTAATATAAATTTGTTCGTATAAATATTTTTATTTATTAATTTGTATGTATCATACTCTTAAACTATGTCTCTCTCTTAAAATAAAATCTGGAAAAAAAATATAGATTTATATATATATATATATATATATATATATATATATATATATATATATCACCAGTACTTTTTAATAAATAGTTATCTAAGAGTAAGAGATTAGAGAGTTATAAAAAGCTTAGAGTGTAATACAAAGCAATCAAGTAATTAAATATTCTGCAAATTATCATAAAAGAAACTAAATCTATTAAACCAGTTCTATCATCTAGGAACATAACTTTTTTTACACAACTTTCGGAAAATTTCTTGCAGGATAATTATTAATCCCTTATTAAGAAGATATATCTATTCTAATTTCCTCAGTAGAGCATACTAGTTTTTTTCAGGAATAATTTTTAATGTATCAATGAAAATATTTAACCGGCAATACCTTACAGTTACCTTTAAATTAATTATGCTGCCTGGCAAAAAAATAAAATAAAAATGTATGCTCCTTACGCAAAATTTAGAGTGACGTTAAATTATATATGCAATGAATATGCAAAAGGCAAAAAAGAGAGAAAGAAAAGAATATTCAAAAACAAGCAACATAAAATAAATATGTAGAGTTTATTAAAATTCATAGCTACAGATGCATTGCATAAGCCTGTAAACTTATATATAAAAATGTGCTGAACTTGGTTTTGCGTGAGAATCTTGCACGGAGATGTTTTTTATATATATGTATCATTCCCCTTTCTTCGCTCTTTTTTTTCTGCTTTAATATTACTTTTTTATTCCCCGGATTTCTCAAAAAAGTAACGTTTTCTTTTTTCAAGATTTATACTTTTTCATCATCTATTCATCTGTCTTTTTAATAGGTAGCGTAATATTTTTGTTGCACTCTTACCTTTTCTAAGGAACTAAACCCATTTTTCAACGGAGCGGAAGGATTTTAAACCTATTAATCTAATTCGAAAGTCATTAATATTTCATATATCAAAGAGGGATAAGTTTACGAGTTGACAACTTTATATAATAATGTATAGTCAGATGTTCCTTGTTTAGAAAGATGAATAATAATTTTAATTCAGAAAGATTTTTCTTAAAAAATATTTTGAATTAACATATTTATCATTGAAATTTATTTACTTTTTGATATAAACTTACAAAGTACATCTGAATTGTAAATATTCTTCTGCTGATATTATTCATTGTGAATATTTATTATTGTTATCATTACTTCGAAGAGGAAAATTCAATTACTGATTTTAATTGCTAATTTAATAAAAAAAATTAAAACTGAGTTACATTTTATTAGTTCCAAAAGTTCTTTTTCCACTTCTTTTCTCTTCGTAAATGTATTATATCACACATTGCATTTGCTTTTAATCCTTAGAACTACGAATGTTTGCTACTTTGTTTCAGTTAATATGCAGTATTTTCGGAATTTTTGTGCTTTTTAAAGATAGCTTCAGTGTGTGAAATCCAATATTTGATTCGTTTCATTTTTTGAGAATCAAGATTATTCATATTGAGATAAATAATTCATCAGCTCAAGAATGTTTGCTCATTTTCATTTTCATAATTCAAACTGTTTCACTTGACATAGTAAAATTAGTATGCATGCTTTACTGTTTCATACATTTTTCTTCTTTACAGCATTGTTTATTCTGTTTCATATATATCATTAAATACAAGATAGCAAGCAAGTTAAGCTTTAAATGAATAGAGATTTTTATTTCTTCTGCTTTCAATTACTTTATATTTTATGAGAAAATAATATCTTTATATTTTTAATGCTTTCGAGTAGCTGTTTTATATTTTAATTAGAACTGGAATTGAGGAAAATAACAAGTTTTCAAAATGATCAATTCCTTTATAATAACATGATAATATTCAATTTGTCAAATATCAAATTTTCATTGTATACATAAATTATAAATATTAATTCCTTTAAAAGAAAATGTAATTTTTAACCGAAAGAACTCTTAAATTTCCTTCTAATAGAATTTGATGAGACAAATTCGTGAATAGCGTGATGTTTGAAACAAATCATAAAAAAATTATGCAGTGAAAATTAATATAAATTTATGGCTATTATAAGAATATTTTTATAGTATTTGCCACACACATTATATGAACAGCTAAATATGTGGGATAGAATTACAGATAGGCCCAGGGGTCCAGTGGTAGCTTATCGCGTTTCCACACCACAGGTCCGGATTCTATTCCCAGGCTGGACAAGGTCGACTCAGCCTTTCATTCTTACTACAGTGATGTCGATAAATGAGTACCAAGTTTGCTTGGGGACTTAAAAACTGGAGGTCTCGCTTCAGACTGACCACCAGATAAGAACATCTTCTCATGCACCTCAGCACCCAATGGTCACGTATATTGAGATGGGCACAATAGGCCCTGGTCCTCATGGGCTGTTGCACCACTGAGTTTGAGTTTGAGAGAATTGCAGAGATCCATTTCAAAATAACAACTTGTTTTTAGCGGCTATGAAATAATTGCATGCCAGTTCATGCTGGATGAAAGATATGTATTTCTAAGGCAATATCCCAAAATGTTCCTCTTTTTTCTTAATTTAAAGGAACCTCTATAAATAACATAACAATATATGAGGCAATAATATTATCTTAAACTATTAAAATATAATTTAAAAATACTTAATTTTACAACATCATACATTAGTTGTCAAATACTAAATCCTTTACAGTTCAATATAAATTAAACTATATATTTTAGATTCCCTACCAAGCCAACTGAATATATTCATTTAAAATCTCTAATAAAATTTATAACAAAAAAAAAAGGTTAAAATATTTCAGACTTCATTTAATTGATTTCTGACAAATTTGTGTAAGGCTCTTTGATAAAAATTACATATTCATACGTATTTTGCAGCAACAAAAATAATGACCATTCTCAGCAGCAAATAATTTTCAATATTATGTCATTTTCTTTTGAGTAGCCCGAAGCATTCTGATGAAGTAGTAGGCTGTAAAAGCCAACAACCCACTTCGGCCACTTATAATCAAATCAACTCTCCGCCTACTTCACTTGTAAAACCTTTATCACATTCAAAGAAACCAGTTACACAGAAAACACCGCTTACTTATATCTAGTTTACTGACTGAAAAAAATATAAGTTTCTGAGATGAGACTGAATGACAATACTTTAAATGCTGACAACAACTCGATGGTATTGAACATTTTTTTAAAAAAAAACTATCATAGAGGACATGATCAAACTGAAGGATAAAAGCAATATTGCCGGTAACCGGAAAGTTCGATCTTTTAAACTCTTGTGTAGCCCGCAGACAAGATGTGATTCAATACTGAAGAAAAAACGGAAGAGAAGTACGTTTACAGCATATCAAATGCTCTAACTTTATTTCACTAGGGCTCTTCGCTACAGTTTCAATTCTGATATGTTATTTAGCTATAGATGTAGTAAAAATACGAAGAACTGTTTGAGATATGAAGATTTTTTTTCTTCACTACATTTTTTTTTTAAAGTTGAATGGGCAGAATCGATATGGTACCTTTGGATGAGTTATAAAGTCTAGTGATTTTTGACAGTGCCCACAAGAGGATTCAATGAACAAGACCAATAGTAATAACTT
This sequence comes from Trichonephila inaurata madagascariensis, assembly GCA_019973955.1. Lineage (NCBI taxonomy): Eukaryota > Metazoa > Arthropoda > Arachnida > Araneae > Nephilidae > Trichonephila > Trichonephila inaurata. The sequence goes on from BMAV01007113.1 coordinate 1,086,000, forward strand.
TTATCGCATTTCAGGGAAGGCGTATAGAATTTTACCTCTCAATGAAACTTAACACCTTACTTTTTATAGTTCTTTAATGGTATTTTCGAGCTCTTCTCTGATAGGGACTTTTAAACACGCTTTGACCGAAGAGAGTTGTCAAAGGGACTGTTTAAATCAAGATTCTGCGAGGTACACTAGTCTTTGTTCAGAAAGAAATTAAATATAAGATAACACCACATAGTTTTCCTTTTGAAGTATTGCACACAGTGAATCTAAAGTTTTGTATCTTGATTAAAAATTTTAACTAAGTTTAATTTAAACCATTTTTTTT
>BMAV01007113.1:1086712-1098591 GCA_019973955.1 Trichonephila inaurata madagascariensis
TTCATAAGTTTTAAATTATTATATATGCTCAAAAAAATTTAATCCGACGTTCCCTTTTTTATTCAGAGTTGACAATTTAATTTTGTAGCTTTTCATAATAAATATCCCCAATTGTGAATGCTCTTACAAACAAAAACGTGTTAATTATATTAGTATATTTTTATAAATGTATTACTTAATATTTTTAAATTTATGTTGAGACCATTTCAGTTACGACTATTCAGACGTTTGTGTTAGATAGTTGGTAAGATACTGGAGTCATGGAATTCTCTTATTGTTATTCACAATAAGTGAACCCTTTTTCGAAGAATTTGACATTAATTCTCGTCTCATCCTGTCCAGGAATGCTACTTTTACTAAAAACTAAGGAATCAATGTGATTTCACGAGAGTTAGATTACAAAATATACACTATGCTGATATATTACTTAATGTCTGTTTTTGTTTATTTTTACTGTCTTTATAGTTATTATTTCTAGTTATTTTTTTTCATTATTATTTTTTCTGTTATTATCAATGCATATTATTTATTATGTTTGCATTTTGTTCCTTTTTTCGTTTTTGTTTTGTTATTTTTTTTGCATTGTTATATTTATTTAGCTTTGTCCCTGCTTAAAATTGTAATCTTTTTTCAGATTTATTTTACAGAATCATTGCAAATGATGCTGCAGTCCTCATCAAGCTGAAAATTAATTAACACACCTCTGCCTTAACTTATTATTTAAAAATCATGTAAGGATCAAATAGGTTTTTTACATGTGTATCAAAGAAAAAGATTTTATGCAATACATTTAGCATGATTTTATTTTTATTTATTAAATTATTTGTTTTTCAATATATAGAATGGATTCACTAAGAAATGAAGAATTTTCAATCAAATATTGAGAGGCAGCGTATAACTACAAAATTCCAAAATCAGGCTGCAGAACTTATTAACTCCTCCACAAATATAATAAATAACAACAAAAAACAATAAGTTTAAATTAAGTTTTCATTTGCCTTAAAATACTGCGACGCTTTCACTAATAGATAAAAACATTTTTCTTTTAAATCCCTTCATTTTGGTTCATAAACAGTAAGGTTTCGGGACAAATAGAAGCAATTTATGTCCTCAAATAATGATTTTATGTACAAAAAATGCTCTTTTAATCTAATGCTCATGAGAGGTAATCTATCTTTGAGTTTACTTTTCATACTTTAGTTTCACTCAAAGATAAGTATCAATGGAGATATAAATTATGTAGGTAAAACATAGATATCTGTGAAAAAATGAACGAAAATAAAGTTTTTTCCTTTTCGGTTTTATTTGCACTACATTGAACAAAATCATTTAAGAAATCTGTATATGTGTGTTTGTGCATGCACGTACAGTTAACAAAAGTAAACGTAACAAAATTTTAATAAACATCACATACACAATTCTTTCCACATTTTTGAGTTTTTAGCTGTAAGACAAAATAAAATATTTAAAAATGCCAGCATAAAATATCATTGTGATGACAATGGACATGTGAGTTTAAGATTTCCAATTCTGGATACCTTATTTAAATATTCAAAAAATTCAAAAAATAAGCTGCCTGTATTTTTAACTGAGCAAAGTCTATGTTTGAAACTGAAAAGCTCATTACTAAATCATTTTTTAAGAAAGCTAAAATAAATCAAATTACTTATTAACTTCAAAAGATTTTTAAACCATATTCTGATTTCTTTGAATGAAAAAAGTTGCGGAATTGTTATAATTACACACTGGTAAAAAACTCCAAAAGCTGATGGCTTAAAGAAAACATTTCACGATATTTGCTTAAAAAATCTTTTTGCTTATATAAAAGGAATTTTCAAGATAGATTAAAATATATTCTACTGTCTATGTTTATTTGCAAGTGTTTCATTTTTTTAATATGAGTTAAAATTGTTATAATGGTTTTAAGAAATATTTTTAAAGAGGATCATGTGTGAAGGGGGGGGGGGGGTTAAATTTGAAATTTAAAATAAAACATTTTTTAAATCCATCCTAACTTTAGGTGATGACACCTGTAGAGATGTGAAGGATTGTTGAAAAGATAGAATAAATCGAGTTAAAGGTTTATACCACTTTAGAGAGAGCAAACATATGGCCTCCGCTGCAGAAGTATCTATAACTTGATCCCAAAAGTCGCGATTAACATTTCGGTCCAAGGCATTCCATTCACTTTAACGTTTTCACGCCGTCTCTTCAGTTTACCAAGAGAAAAAATAAACATCAACTTCGACGAAGAATCGGTGAAATATTTCAAGGGGAAAAATGTGCGTTTTGATGCTCTTTGCTAGGCAATATGTTTTGTTTGTTTTCACAGTTAGGATTTCTTAGTGGTTATCTATTGGGACCTTGCACACATTGCAAAACTCTATATTTAGGATACTATCAGGTGTTAACATTTTTTTGTTAAAATGGGGATAATTGAATATATGTATTACTGATCAAGGTATTTTTAAAATATAACGCATGACAAACTCGTATAAAGAATTTTAAACTAATTCAATACAATAAGACCTGCTTTTAACCAAAAATTTCATTTTCATGCTTCTAAAGTATAAAAAAAAATAAAATAATGCTAAGTTACATATGTGAAAATTCATCAAAAAAATTATATATATTTGAAAAACAAAAATCTTCATTAATTAAATTATCGTTTCGAATCAATAATTATGAGAGATGATAAAAAGCATTTTTTTCCATTTGAAATTATTCTGCCTCTAACGATGATTATTTTACTGTTGATTTTCTGACATTTTAAATTTTATTCCAACTTTTACCTATAGAGAAGGGATGAAAAATTACTTATAGTATATATATCAAATTAAAAATACTATACAAATGTATTGCTACTAATATACTCCAGTATTTTATTCCCGTTTCTATTAATTTTGCTACTCAAAAGGTCATTCATTTTAGCATTCAATTAGCTAAAAAACATTTTCAAAATAAAGAGATCTTTTAAAATGACATCTTGGACAAATTTTACCAAGATATGCATAAAAATATAACAAAAAAAGTTTAAATTTCAAAAGCTTAAGTCATTATTAACACTGATCGTCAGAATATTGTAATGTAAAATACGAGTTTCAAACTTAACAAACTCTCAAACATTAAAGTTGTCTTTTGAAAGCTATGTGTCGTAATTTTAATAGTTTTTAGTGTGTTAACATTACATGTACGATTTAGTACCGTAAAAGAATTAACTGAAACTGTATTTGAAATGAGTTGTTAATTTCATTACAAAATAATAATAGAGCTTCTCAGTTATCAAGCTAAATCTAGTAAAAAATATCTGAACTGAGAATTATTGCATTAATTGCATAAATTAAAAAAAAGGAAAAACTAGAAAACTGCAATGCTAAGATTCAAATAATTCACTGCGATGTGGAGGTTATCATTATTTCACAAAATTAAAAGTATCTCTGATTAATAAATGGTAATAATAAGCTCCATATTTTAAAAAGCTTTGTTTTCGTCTCAAACCAACTTAATCTAGTGAAGAACTATCTGCTTAAAGAACAACATTTCATTCTTTTAATTAATTCATTTTGCTTTACTTTTAATTGAATATGAACAATTAATAAGCATTCATAGAAATGTTTGAAGTTATACCATCCTAACAGATTTCCTATACATAAAATTACAGTTTGATTATTTTTTATTACTTTTACTTAATATCTCTGCAATAATTCTCCACTTCTCCTCAAAATACTGTTTAAAATAGCCCCCTATCAAAAACATGAATTATGAGACATATAATGGTTTATGTATAGTGTTAATCACCTCCCCATCCTGCTAAAAAAACAATGCCATATTTGTGAAAGAGATAAATTATACTCCCTTCTAAATAATCATTCATATTATTGTGATGAGAGAGAACCTCCGTCTCCCACCCCTTCTCTCCATAACTTTTTGTCAAAGCACTTGATACAATCCCCTTTTATTTGTACACAAATCGAGGAAGAAAGCGACCCCTCCTAATGTAGTCTAATTTCTAGTACTATTCTTAGGATCGCAGCGTACAACATTATCACCCCCATTATGTGTAAAAACAGATTTTGTGTCCTCTCTGTACTAAAGCGTCCTTTTCCAAACATGAACATCGAGAGGGGGAAACGATTCCGAAAAGAAGAGCGTAAAACGCGAAATGCAAGCGGAAAACAATTTGTATTCATGAGAGTGCCTAGAGAGCTTAATTAGGGGGTCGCGCGCTGCGATTGTCAATTTATTCCCCGCCACAAACTGCATTGCTGGGGAGCTTCACATCAAGCTAACGTAATTGCATCAAGATACTAGCGATTTTAAATATTACCCTTCGTCTATGCAATGCCGCGTATCGAAGCTGCCCATTAATTCCTAACCTCTCCGCTTCTCTTCTTCATTTTAATGGGAAGAATTCAGGGGAAGAATAGGCTACGTCGACCGATAACAAAATGAAGGGAATGAATTCGGATATCAGGGGATTCCTAAGATTTAACTATTCGTATGGGCTCGAGGGATATAGTTACCTTTTTTCCGTGTTGTGTGTTTGAAATATTAAGTGTTATTCAGATTTTTAAAGATTACTTTGATTTCCATGCAATTTACAGTATAAAAAAAACTACTTTTTATTTTATGTTTGCGTAAAACACAATTACATTTAACAGAAAACCTTTTTTTTTTAATCTGAAGTTTCTCTTAAAAGATATATAAATATTTAAAAAAATTAAATCTTAAGAGTGCTTATAAATGTTAAACGTTTATGATTATGTATATATAGAGAGAGAGATAATTTTTTCACTTATCGATAATAATTGATAGAAAGAAATGATTTTATTAAATTGTGCATAGATTTTGTACACATTATACGCATGTTAAGCAAATTATTCATAAGTACTAATATAAAGTTCTCTCTCTAATTGTAAACATGATTCTATCCCTAAAAATACGTTTTAAAAAGTTCCATTCGAAGTACATAAAAAATAGTAAGAAATTATTTTGAAACAAATTTCTTAAGCATTCTTACTAAAATAATTCGTTCATCTCTAGACTAGAAGAACAAAATAATAATATTATTTCCATTATTATTTACTTAAGAAATACATCTAATCACCCTTTTGTTATTTTAAGTCCCTTATACCAACAAAACAATAGGACACAATGCCAGCAAGAAAATAGTTTTACGAATATTCTTGTTTTTTGATTTCTTGTGAGAAATTGTGCAAGTTTTCAAAGTTACTTTTACTCTACTGTCATTCTCATAGAAGAAATCATTACTTTAACGTGAGTTAAGCAATTTAAAGTGTAATAATTTGAATCTTATTGTAATTTAAATTAAATATATTAATCGTCCTAATAAATGCAATTAGATCTTTAAAAAAAAATGAAAATATCTGAAATTATATTATGAACTCAACATTTGTGCTTCGATGCAACCGAGTTTTTTCTAAAAATATTGAACAAAAAAGTTGTCTGTTCACAGCCCAATGCAATTGCATTGCATAATTAAAGCTGATATTGAATTAGTCAAAAGTATAAACTCTTCAATAAATATATATATGTGTGTGTGTGTCTAAGTGTATTTACTGGATGTAATTTGCTTCCTTAAAAAATAGAAAATACTCAAAGGGTCTATAAGTATACAGAATATTTTTTTTAAATATACCTACCTGCTCAGCAAACTCAATACAGAAAAGAAAAGTTCATAAAATTTATCACATATGTACTTCAGCATAATTCCTACTGCAGTACAATTTTCAGTCTTTCAAATATATATTGAAATTTTTCTTTTTTCCCACTAACATAAATAGAATAAAAAGTTAATAAATATCTTTGTGGTATTATTTTTAGTAACTTATACTTAAAAAATTGACATTTATGTGTACTGCAAAGTAATAGTGCGGTTAGGTTTAGGCATTAGCGTAGAAGTTATTCAGCGTAAAACACCAATTTTATTATTATTATTATTATTATTATTATTTGCGAAAAAATTATCATGAAATAAGAGCAATTAATGACTTTCTTTTGAACAGCAGCCCTTCAAAAAACGTTATTTTTACTCTCAAACTCCAGACAATGTTCATAACAACACTAGCATTTTGAAACATCAACAGGTTATTATTTTTTTGTATGATGTATCATCATAATTAATAAGATTTCCTAATATCATGGGGAAAGTAAATATTTATTACTTTGAGCTCATCCTTTCAAAATAAGTAATATGATTTTAAGTTTCAGACTCATTAATTTGTTTTTCCCCTTCAGGTTATGGCGAAAAGAACCAAATACTTGTTTTTGTACAAGATCATTATCAAATTATTATCGGCAATCTCTTTGAATACTAAAACCGTTAAGGGAGACACAAGAGGAGTTTAATTTCCAAATACAATGGAGGGGGATAGAGATAAGCTAAGATAATAAAATCGAAAAAAGAAAAAGTACACACATAAATTTTGATAACATTGACACAACAGCAGAGAGTAAAAAAACCTCTCGCACGTTCATTTTGTAAGAATGAGGGATACAAATTATTTACATGTATACGTGGTCTAAATATCGGATGGTCTCCATCCAATTATATTAATGATAATAGTCTGAAAATAACTTTAATGGGAACTAGGTAATACATGTTGAGGCCTCACGATTTGCATGTACAGTATGTTTTATCCTAGCTCTGTATCTTTGAAAAGTTGCTTGCCTATGGGCGTTGTCTGTTTGTGTCGGTTGCATTTCGTGTGGGTATAGCATGGTTTATTAGCTATTCTGCGAGCAAAGGTTTTCAAATATTTTCTCTCCGTCGGATAAATTAATTACATCTGCTATTTATTAAGGCTTGCTGTGTGAAGAGTTGAATATTTTATTTTGTTTAAAATCGTTAAGCAAATAAGCGCATATGAATGAACATTTGGGAGAAAGGGGGCAGTTTAGGAAAATTAAAGTGCTGCATTTGTTAAGAAGAGAATGCTTAGCTTTAGACGTAGAGTTACATGATTTATTGTGATGAACTTTATGTAGTGTGCTAGTCTCCCTTCTCCCCCTTGAAATCTGACACATGAACACAATTTAAAGTTTACGTAAATGGATTTGGATTTTATACATATCAGCGACTAATGATGGATTCAGTTTCTGCTAAGGATGATTATTGGAATCAAAAGTGAGAATTCATTTACTTGAGTGAGAAATCATGTTTATACTTGATTTTAAATTACATATGTTAGTAGATCCACTCTTATATGCACGTAAATGTACCATTTTCCATTCAAACGAGTTGAGTAGTAGTATGATTTTCCGGCTATTTCAATCCATCTACCTTGTTTGTTCGACTAGAATTTCAGAGAGTAAACACATGTATAGGATGAATGATTAAATTAATAATTATATAATGAGTCCATAATTTAGAAACGAGGTATTATCTATTTATGATGTCTGCATGTTAATATCGAAAGCCCAAATTGCATACATAAACTCCAATTACATTGTAAGCCTAAATTATATAAATTTAGTGACAACCCTTGTTCGCGGAATATAAATATTAACGTAGAAACAGCTCAATGAATATGTCATGTGATTTTAATATAAATTTAATTGAATGGAGGATATTTTTATATTACGCATACAATTTAGTATATATATATATATATACACATTTATATAGCAAAATACCAAAATTTCAAGATGGATACTACAGAAGTTATTAAACAAAGCAGATTGAAAACTACTTTGCAGATTTGGATATACATTGAAATATGTTGAACACGATAACTCTTAAGTTGAAATATTGGTTAACACGAAATAATGCAATGGTTCCGACAAACTGCTATGCATTTTCATGCGTTTTTATCTCTTAACACGAACCAAAAATTGCTTAAAACGAAAAGATTTCCCTTCTGGGAATGAAAAAAAAAACATAAAACACCAGAAGTCCTACTGTATCATTAGAAGAATTCATTTCAGTAGATGATGATAAAGTGTGTACAGCCTCAATTATGGCTGACAAAGACATTTTGGATTTTGTTCAAAGTCCAAAAAATATCATTGATGCAGGTATCGCCGAAGAAAATTAAATGAATAATGCAGTTCATGTTCCCACTTCATCCAAAATGAGGAACATCATAAAAAAATACCCAATTATTTAGACGCACATTCCAATGGTGAAATGAATAACAAAATGGATGACATCGAACATGTTATTGACAATTGGGTGCTAAAAGACACAACGGAAAGAAAAATATCACAGAGATTATTTTCCAAAAACTCAATAAATGTTTTGTTTTTCAATAAATTTGAAAGTTTTTGTATTAAATTCCATTCATTTCTTGTGAATGTTTTTGTTTCATATATTTTTATTGCATACATTTTTTAAGAAAACATACCTATGTAAATAAAATGGACTGAGAAACTTAATCTTGTTGAATGTATGGGTTTTTTTTATTTTATTTATTTATTTATTTTTTTTTTTTTTGCAATAATTCTTTAAGACGAAAAAATATTTCAACTCTCTCAGTTTTGAGTTAAACAATCTTCATTGTGTATATCTCAATGGTGCATCGTGTTTGGAAAAAATATACAGAATGGCAATTGACAAATTTGTTACACAAAAATATTTTCATTGTAATTTATTAATTGAAAATTAAGATACTAATATAATATAATTTATCATATATTGTATTAAGTATATCACAGCTTAATTTCTTTCTCTGCTGATAAATGAATGCTGTTTAAAAAGAAAAAAAAATAAGTTATTTAAATTTTGCAAACTAAGCAAATAAATATTTCCAGAAAGATGTAGACACCCATTAATATTCGTAGAAATTAAGTTACAATTCTAGACTGTTCTGACTAGACAAGGAATTAATTGCATTACTTTGTGTTGCTCTATCATCATGCAAACTACTACACTAGCTATAATTTACAATACCACCACATTATTTCCCTAATCAAATAAACAAGACTCTCTGAAACGTAATAAAAGAAATTACATTACGAAAGACATTTCGTACCTTAGCATGTATGCTGTGTCTGTAGTGCACCTTTGCTATCCGTATAGCTAATTAAAGAGACTGTTAGTGCATACAAAGGTCAACAACGTAATGGAATCATGAAATGAAATAGGGCAGGCAACAATATGTAAACGAAAATTGTGTCCCGTGTAATGAAGAAAGGATGCGAAGAAAAACGAACAATGTTTTCTTCCGTCCACGTAAATTTCTTCATTCGTCCCGTTTCTTCTCGTTATTTCGAGATTTACAGTGAGTTTAGGGAAGGGTTCTAACGAGATGAGGTCTCTTTTTCCCTTGGGTCTCAGCCCCCGTTCTTGTTATGACTCGTCCTACGGTAATAAGGAATTCTACTTGGTAGATAAGTGATGCTAAGTTTTCCAGAGAAGAAAATCGGATAAGGATTTACTCTCGCTGTTATTCTGCTTTCATTAAGATGTTGACATGTTATGGGAAGAGTAATCAGGAAAGAGAGCTTTGAGCTCTCTAAAATTTCTTTTATATGGATAATAAACAGTAGTTACTTTTAACCTGCATGGTATGATTATTTATAGCATTGCTTGAATCATAAATAGGAGGAATTAATGGAGATGCATGAATAAGTGATAAATTAAGAAGGAATTTTAAAGTTAGGGAATATGTTGATTAAAAATGTATCTTATCCGTATGTTTAAAATTTCAAAAACGCTATTTTTTTCAAGATATTGGTGCCCTTTTCTTCGTTTAGCGATCAAAGTTGTATGATTGAAAAGATTTATTAGAGAAACTGTTTAAAGTTTAAAAAATGTTTGTATATTTAATGAGTGCAAAATTATTTTTAGAATATTATAGTAGGTTTTCATAATATCATGAATAATTTCAAATTTTTAAATAAATAACAATCCTTTTTTTCTCATTTAACTATTTAGAAAAATTAATTTGAATTATATTCTTTATATGTTTAAAGTAGAGTATTGTATTGTATTATTTGTTATTATATTAACAATTTTTATCTATCAATTTTTATGTTATATATTTATGATTAATTAATATGTAATTTTTAAAAATAATTCTTTTAAAGATTATAATTATTTTATTTAACTTTTACCGAATTAAAAAAAAACAATCCTCATTTCAGGGAAAGTAAGTTAATTGATATTCGGGAAAAAAAGGCCTTATTTAACACATCAAATAAAACATATATCAATATGTAAATAAGGTGTCTCGATTTGCTGTAGATTTCAAGATTTTGTGCTTGTATATGTTGTGCAAAATATGTCCAAGAAATTAATTCGAAAACCACAAATAAAAAAAATAATAAATACGAAACTAAAATAACTAGAAAAAGAAGAAAAAAGTATCTTCTTAAAAACGATAAAAATATATTCGATCGAACAATCTGAAGTTAATATCTGAACGTTGTAGAAAATGCAATCAGACAGACAGCATTTCATAAAATATGAAGTTTATTCTAGATTGATCTGTCAGCTAAATATAAATATTTTGGGAGAATAACTATCGATACAGACAAGAAATGACTATTTGAACTTTACATCTGAATTTAAATCTCATGAAATATTTAACTTGTTTCTGTTCGGAATGTCATTTAAGATCAAATATGCTTAGTCTTGAAATAAATAATGTTGAAGGAAGAATGAATTCAACACTTCTATATTGGCACTAAATATCATATTATAAAATTTTAATATCTTAATTTTGAAATTGAGTTTTATGTCAGATAGTTTTGCATGTTATCATGTATGCAGTTTTTTTAATCAAGTTTAGTACTTCATGTCTCTAATTAAAATTAATTTCTAAATCAAACTCGAATTCAAAATATTAAATATGTTTACAAGTCAATACAATTTTCGTAAGATGTCCATGAGTATATCTCGGTTATAACTAATAGAAATTTCGAAAACAGCATTAAGTAAAATTATTTTTGTACGCATGATTTTAAGAGTACAATATTGTATTACATTTAAAATTAAAGTTCAATACTTGGACAATAAAAATGAAATATGTGAAGATTTTTATCTTGGAATAATTACTTTAAAAATCAATAAATGTGAAAAATTCCATTTATTCACTTTTTATAACTTTAGTTGTAGTAAAATAACTGCATGTAAAGCAAATGATTTGTATAAGTAGTGCTATATTTTGAATTTTTATTATGAGGTTGATTAAACTAAAGACCAAAGAGGAAAATATTATTGTTCGGATCATATTAATATGCTAGTGAATGTCATTCAGTATAAGCCTTATTTAAAACATATTTTTATTTGTGTGTGTGACTATATTAGAAAGAATAATACTCAAATATAATTTCAATACTAAGCCTCTTGCGAAGTAAAATACTGCAATGTAATCTACTACACAGATATATATGAGTATACAATTTAAACTACAGATCTGTAATATTTGAATAACCATTTAAATAACAGAATTCAGAAAGCATAAAGTGTAATTATAAAATAATTAAACGTTTAAAAATTATTTCTCTATTTATTTGTATTAACATATGTTTATTAGATCAAGAAGATTGAAGTGTTGAAAATATGTTATTTAACTTCTAAAGTACCAAGCATTGTTCTGATACTTAGAAAACTCAATGTATTCATCATATAAAGGATATATAACATGTATCACACACACACACACACAATATATATATTATACCAACATTTATTAATACTTATATTGTGGAAATGTAAGAATAAACCTTTGAAACATTCATTTTTTTAAGAAATTTAAATAGTGTTAACAATTTATTTCGTTACAGATGCAAGCTAATTTAAAGGAATCCAAGTATATCTATAATTATACTTCAAATGGTTATTTGAATAAATATTGGCTAATAATGTACATATATATATATATATATATATATATATATATATATATATATAT
>BMAV01007113.1:1098991-1146332 GCA_019973955.1 Trichonephila inaurata madagascariensis
TAGTCTTCAGTTTATTATGTGTAATGAAATATATATATATATATTTCATTACACATAATAAACTGAAGACTAAGGGGTAAAACTTTAGAATCATTTGAAGAACTTCTTTAACAACATTTGAATAAACTAGTATATTAGATCAAATATTTGTCTTTGCACCACTGGTTATATTTGCTATCTTTCATAGATTCTTATAGCGTACATAGTTTTAATCTCAAAAGGCTATATAATGTTATGAATATTTTAACATTCTAGAGGGAAATATGTATCTAAGAAAGTATTTGACCAAATGTTTTCCCGGAAAAATTCTTTTATTCCATTCATCAAAATATCTTCGTTAATTGTATAGCAATTTTAGAAAACAGCATTCTTTTTACATTCAGGGCTCTGTGCAAAAGCATACGGAACCTTAAGCTATATTTGATTCCCTTTCAAAGAAAATTTTATCTAATTGTATAAACCCTTGCTCTCTCATTCACAAATTAACACTATTAATTCCTACAATAATTAGTGTATACATAATTGAATGCATTCTTCTATTCTTGGACAAATCGTTTTGTATTATATAATGCAGAGAAAGACGAAAATTAAACATTCCTACACAGAAGAGGTACCATCTATAGCCCCACTTACGTGGGGTGTCATATATCTGCACCCCTTACCCTTTGCTTTCAAGTGGTATTATATTTTCTCCCCCTGAACTGTTTGCCTTCCCTCCCCTTCCCCTTTGTAACGGAGCATTTCTTGACATAGAGCCAAAAGAATAAAATGCAGTATGTTTCTTTCCGTGCGGCAAAGAGGCTGGGAGTCCTATTAAAGTTTTATCGGGCTAAACACACTGCATAGCGATTAAAGCATAATTCTGGACTGGGTACTTGGGTGTGATAAATTATAGGTTGCGTTCAGGACATAGATTGTAAAGGCGGGGCTCTGCAATCGAGAGGTATAGTACAAAAGGCAAAATGACATTTTTGTGACCTCTTCTCACTTTCGCACTTACAGATAAAAAAAAGAAGAAAAAGATGTGGAAGCTCTGTTTGCAATTGTAACTATTGTTTGTTTGCTTCTTTACAATTTATGAATGAGGTGCTTCTAAGTAGCAGCAGCTTAATTATTTTTCCAGTAGCATTGTGATAGAGAAGGATTAATATTTCGTCAGTTTGACAAAAAAACGAGAAACATTGGTGGAAGTTTGAATAATTTAAAATGGATTTCAAAGCACTGAAGAGTAATTGAGGGTTTCTTCTGTATTATTTAAATACTACTGAAAAAGCGGTTGTTAAAATAATTTTAATTATAAGCTTCGGAATGTTTACTTATCATTTAATATATATTAATAGTGTTTATTTATCAAGAAGACAGTTGTGGTTTATCAAATTTTGTTAGAAATGTACCCAATAAAATAATTAAATTTTTCAGAAGTATTCTTTGTAAAAAGAACCTAAAAAACAAGAATTGCATTTCGTTTCAGTTAGGTGCTAGAAATTCAAACTTTGCCAAATTTCTGACATTATAGCCAGCTTATATCTATGGAGTTTTAGTATAGCTTTTATTTCACAAAACATTCACCTGTTTTATAACATCTAAGATAACTTTTACATGAACCACTCTTTAATCATTCAAATTGCTTAAACACTTTTCATACAGCATCATTTCCATGATTTTAAGATTCATTTGCATAGCGAGTATTTGAAAAAAAAAATAATAAGTCAACATTTAAATATTCACAATGACTAAGTGGAATTCAGATGATTTCGAACAAAATATTTTTGTTCAGAAGTTATATTGAAAAGATCTAAAATAAAAGCATAATTTTTGATCAAAAGGGCGAAGCTGGATTTGGAGCTCTAAGCCCTTTTTATGTTATAGGATCTGTCTTAGGTGGGAAAAAAAAAGAGATCCGTGGATTCATGAGAATAGCATGTTAGTGTTTTGAAAATATGTAATGTAACGCATATTTATAAGAAATAAATTGAATATAAATATGTATTGCTTTTTCCGGCCTACAAGTTAAGAAACTATAATAAAAGGCTTTTTTAAATCAAATTAATTAAATTTTTCATTTTATTCATATGTTTTATGTTCCGTATATAGCATTCTGAATGTACAGACAGTTTCACTGCAGGCCCAATCTTATGACTGGTAAACGAGTTTGTGAGGGTAAACTTTCCAACTAAAAAAGATAGTGTAGCATTTGGAACAAACCTTTACCCCTATTATATAGCTTCTCTATTGAAACACTTTAATAGCCGTGAAAAAGGTTTCGAAGGATCAGGCTTTGCCCCTATTATATAGCTTCTTTATTGAAATTCTATATGAGCAGTGAAAATGGTTTCGAAGAATCAGGCTTTGCCCCTATTATATAGCTTCTTTATTGATATTCTATATGAGCAGTGAAAATGGTTTCGAAGAATCAGGCTTTGCACCTATTATAGAGCTTCTTGATTAAAGCACCATAACAGCCGTGAAAATGGTTTCGAAGGATTAGCCTAGAATATTGAAATTTTCAAGTTACGTAAGAGGTTCAAATTCATTGCAATTAATTCATTAATTCGCTGTTAGTAAAACTACAACTGTGGAAAAGGCTTGCAAGAATTCGTTTTTCCAGCTGATTAGATAAAATGAGATAAAATTTTATGCATATTTTTTTACTTTTTTAACTACACAATGATTATTGGGATTTTTTTAATGTCAAGTAGTTTTTTTTAAAAAAAATGTCTGATATTATATGTATTTTAAAGTAATTCTGCAATCAGTACAAAATTAAAAACGTTAAAAAAAAAAGAGCAACTGCTTGAGTATGAAACTTCCATTATCACTATACTAGAAGATAAAGAAACTTACTCAAAGATATGCAGACTCGTAAAATTACACACTAGAGCTTCAACTATTTTGCGAATGCCAGGATAATCAATTTGAAACTATTTCAGAAAAACTGCAGTAATTTCGTAGTGGAGAATGTTACTTCCGAAGAAATTCAAACCCTAAGCTTAAGGAGATGACCCAAATGAACGCAATGGAAGTCACGTGATTAGCTCTCCATTTAGATTAAATTTACTCTGTTTCCTTTATTAGAGAAAGCTCCGATAAATAAATTAGTAAACTAACTGTGAAGTAATTAAGAACGTTTTCAGCTAATTTGCAAAGAACTAGAGCTGATATCTGTAAACAAAGATGTCTCTATGATAAATATCTAGAGACTGTATCTACCCCATAGATCATTAGAGTCTAAAAGCAATCAGCAGCGTGTCAAATTACGTTGTGTTGTCATGGGATTCATTACGGACATTAAGAGAAATTAAGTCGAACACATAATTCCCATGCTGGAGGAACAACGAATAGAACATCCAAAAAGAAACTCACAAAATTGATTTCAAATCATCGCTGTTATCGTCAGAGCTCTTGCATTTAATGTATTGTTTATTAAATGGGATGATTTTATGGATTTGGCTCAAATCTTTGTTGTACCGTTGCACTACTTGCAAAGCGTATAATAAAAATCAATGCAAATCGTTGCTCACCAGAAACATAAATTAAAGACTTCCATGGTGATTATATTAAAACATATAGAAGCAAGTAAATGCATATGGGTTACAATTCATAAATAATAGTTAAGTACACTTTATTAAATTAGAATATTGATTTATATAGGTATAATCTGGTTATTGGTGTAACTATTGAATCGTGTAGATACACATATACATACTCACAAAACTAACATATAGTAACAAATCTTCACAACATTTAGTTTCTAAATAACAAAAGGCGATTAAGTAACCCTTTAAAAAAATACAATATTAAAGCATCTTATATTATATGAAGTATTATTATAATGTTATGTTACATTAATGTGCGCATGGCACACTAATGTAACTTAGCACAAATTACTAATGATAGTTACTAATACTAGAGATTACTATCCATTATACAGAAAGCAGTTAAATACATTTATTACTTTACATAGACACAAAAGTTGTAAAATACTTTTAGAAGGTTTCATTTTATTAATAAAGTTAATTTGTAGCATTCTTAAATTTCATTTTTCGTTTGAATGATATATCTGGTATATAAAATGTTAAGTAACTGTGATCAAAGTAATTTGATTAGAGCAATGGTTTTACATAGAATATTCTAAAATTGGATGGAATGTGAATTATTAAACTGATTTAGACTTATAAATATTTTCATCAAGATAAAATTAAATCTAGATTTGAATTCATTAAATCTCTAGATAACATACATTTGAAAAGTAGTATGTGTTTTATATATAGCTGCTTGCGTTTGAATAATTTACAAAGAATTTTTTTTTAAAAAAAATATTGCATATTTTATAAGAAATTGAAATTGAAATTATATTATAACAAAATAGATGTAAGCGAAATACTAAATACAGCAGAAATTGCAATGAGGACAATTTTCAAAATATTTCTCAGAAACTTGTTTCTGGCTTGTATAACTTCATACAAAAGAAGCATTTGATCGCGTAGAACAATCAAATTTGTTTCTAATTATAATTTTAAAAATATGTTATATAGGGAACATTATATATTTCTGCATATTTTCCATTAAGAAAACTTCAATGTGGGAAAACAGAATGTGAGTAAACTCTGTGATTCCTGATAAAATAAACAAGGTTATTAATACGAAATAATGGATGTTTTAATAAAGAATTATTTGGTTCACATCAATGAACAAAAATAATTGATTCTAAGTTTATAGTTGTTTATAGGAAAATAAGTAATTCAGAGAAAAATTATTAAATAATTGAATTCTACAAATTTTCGCCAAATTAAAATACACTTGAATTACTAAGTGAAACAGAAAAGTGAGTAAAATTAGTTTTTTACAGCTTTCAGAGTATCAAAAAAATCATTCTAGAATTTCTTTCATGAACTGATTTAAAGATAATCGCCAAGAGTGAGATAAATTGCCAAAGTGTGTAAATCCATATTACTGAGAGACTAATTGCGAAATGAGAGACTTGGAGAATAATCTATAAAGGTCGTGCATTTGCGACAGCTTGTCAGTAACACAGCTAGGAGTACCCAAAATTAGCTTAAAATTAAAAAGTAATTTTTCATTCAGTTACGACATCTTCCAGCAAAATTATTTTGAGCTACTCAAAGAGCTGCAAAAGGATGAACTTAGATCCTTCTAGCGGAAACATTGAATCGTTCTCAAAATAACTAGGATTAGGTAAAATATTTCTGTAATTGAATGTGTCTTGTAAATCCAGTTTATTTTATTAAAATATACGTAGAAGTTGAAAGATTTCATTAAAAAGAAATATAAGTTCAAGAGTCTTAAAAGAAACTTAAAAAGAGTGTAAGGAGAAATTTAATATCACTGACAATCCATTCGCTTTAAAAGGTTGCTCTAAAAGATTTTTCTCAAATTCTCGACATTCAAGAAAACATTATCAGATTCTAAATTATTTTAAAGATACCTAATTTTATCGATTTATGATATTCATTTAAAAAAAAATGAAGATATTCAACATTGTATTTTGGAGTCGTTGGCATATTTACATATTTTTCGTCATGGGAATCCACATTTCTAGATAAAATTCATTATTTCGATGCAATCGTCATTACAAAATGCTTAAATTAGATTAAAATTTTTTTCTTTAACGAATTAAACTTTAATTACAAGGCCAAAAACCAGTTTTATTTCATATTCTATTGGCTTTTCCCTTTTGTAGCTTATTGAGTACAAAATAATTTCTGATCTTATGAATTATGCAATATGTTTATATATATTTAACATAAATAAAGTGAACATCTCAATAAACAATTTATTTCAACTAAACATACCATCTATGTAACTAAGAAAATTCCGAAAAACACCATATCCTTAAAAATAACCCTAATACTTTATTCGTAACAACTTAGATTCCTCTGGCTATTTATTCCCTTTCTTTTATTTTCATGACCTTCATTGTAGAAATCGGATCTCGATTGTTATGCATTTTATTGCGCCAAATAAATTCAAGCTCGTGTAAATAAAACAGCAATATGTCGCTTTTGTCATTAAAGAATTTAACAACCACTGTATCCCATAAAATCTTCGCCTCTCAGTGTAGCTGTGTTGTCCTTGTTGTCAAACGGTAATCGCGAGTGAAATGATCCAGCAGCTAATGATAGGAGAATGACTGCTCGTTAACTCGTTATAAGTAGGGGGACCTTGCTCACACCGGTAAAACAGAGGGGGGAGGGTCTTAAAAGTACTATGAGCCCTTGAATTTAGCTTGTACAGGCCGTATAAGGTGCTACGATCTGCCTTTCAAGCAGGGTCCGGCTGGTATATGTCGTTAATGACGCATCTGTATGCAAGGTCCCAGATACTGCACACCATTAGCATTACGTGTCCGGCATAGCTGATCGGACGACAGGAATATATTATGGTTTATTTTGATTATGGAAGTTGACTCCGTTACCTGTTTGTACCGCTCAGATCAAGATGATTACTCGTATGAGACAAATTGTTAGAGAAGGTAAAAGTGTTTTTAGAAATAATTACTTAACGAAAGCGTTTTCGTTGTTGTTTTTTTCTTTCAAATCTATGTGTAGGGGAATAAACAACACGCGAGTTAGAGAAATCATGATAATTTGAGGTTAAACCTCGTAATGGTAGTTTCAACTACACTACAGGTATGGTTATAGGTTTTAAAAAACGTATATCTTTCATTCAACATACAATCATCAAAATTTGAGGACAGGGGGGCATGTTTTAAGAAAGAAATGTAAAAAATATAGTTAATTGACTTGTTCGATCATTGAAACTCGTATATTTCACTGTATCATTTTGTTGAAAAATCTAACAATTAAATTTTAATTGGGTGAATATAAATGTACATAACATCTTTTAGATAGGCTTTGTTTTTCTTTCTTTTTTTATTGAAAACATTTACAATATCCTGTGTAACACAAAAGCAAGTATGAGACACATTGTAAAAGGAAGAAAATAAAAAAAATTAAAATTTATGAAGGGGATTATAGTTATATATATATTTTTTTTTTTACAATAAATTTATAATGATTTCACAAAAATAGTCAAAGAAATTTCTGTTGGAAACATGTAGGTGAAAATCTGAAGGCCAATTAATATTAACGACTTTAAGTGCCTATCTTAGAATATTTTCATTTTAAAAGAATTTTCTACGACATGTGGATATTTATATTTTATGTATATAACACACTCAACACATAAAGCAGACAAGAAACGCTTAAGGCATTTATAATCTTTAACTTCTTATTTTCTACAAATGCAATTTTAAATATTTTGATAGACTGCCTTTCCATAAAATTAATATAAATTTAATTAATCTAAATCTATGCCATTGCATATAAATAGAGTAATTAAAAATTTTGCGGTAAATAAACTTAACTTTAAAATGTATTACTACAAATACATATAAAGTGATAAAACATATTTTAAATCCATAATTTCATTCTACGATATAAACAGCATTTTTAACTAAACATAGAGGGACAATTTAATAAGTTTGAAACTTAATTTATAACAACATAATTATTCTCTGAGTATTTATAAGGGATCATCACCGAAATATCTGCTAATTTATTTATACATCTTTACATAACAAAATTTACTGAAAACAAGAATTGTAAAATATAGAAATCCTATACAATATACATGCAAATTGCAATATAACATTGGGGAAATAAATTTTAGGAAAATATACAGCATGATATGAATGGCTTATAATACATTCCTAAATAGTATGTATATTCCATTACTAGAATGTTTTTCAATGAGCTCTTTTCCCTTATGAAACTTCAACGAGATTTCCCAAATTGACTGCTTTTACAATATAATGCAGAAACCTTATTGAAACGTGCGTTAGAAAATTTACATGAAAAGCGTTTTGATGTTGACTTCAAAAAGGAATTTTAAACTGAAAAGCATCACAATTTCTCAAGTATTGCAATCTTTAACACACTTAGGGGACACAAGTAAAATTATACAGAACAGTAGCATATTTACAAAGTTGGTTTAACTGTAGTTCTCACATTTAACAAAGTCTTATCGTTGAAAGTCAAAATAATCTAGGGACATACATGTTATTTCCCAGTAGATGAATAAACTTACAACGTTTTAAACGGACATGGGTATCGCCTTTATGGAAATTTTATGAACTAATTTGCTTAGAAAATGTTTTGTCATTAACTAAGAATGGTATAGCAAATAAACAATTCTACATGTGTGATTACAGTTAAGAATACAAAACAGGGTTGTAGCATTACAAAAACAACTCATGAAAACAAATTTTGAGACTTAAAACTTTTCAGAAATTACTGCTAAATAAATGGATAAATAGTACGAATAACTAACTACTGAAGCGCTTCACTTAAATCAGAAAAGCTTAACTTAAATAGCAAATGTACATATAACTATATTATTTTAGTATTATATAGATTGAAACAAGTAATTATTTTACTTGCTAACTTACTTAGTACTTTAAAGCTTAGCAATTCACACTTATATATTACATACACACGCTCTTGAACAAAATAATTCAATACTTAACGCCTAGTAAAAGAACGTGAAAAGGTTTATTGAATTCGTATTTTGCATTAATTTAACTTTATTCTCATAGAATGGAAATTTTACGCGTAAATCTTTTTCTCGATTTTAATATTTCTTCATCTTGAATATTAATTTAATATGAAGCGCGATTTTGAATATATATATATATATATATATATTAACATGGAAATACTGGCAATTATACTTCAAGTTAATTATTTTTTTCTTCTCTACTCTTTGAAAGTCTTGAGTGCATAAAATTTGCTGAACTGTTGAAAATTAAGTCACTGAAAACATGCAGAAGCTTAATTTAATTTTATCAGATATTTTATTTAGTTTTCAGATGTCAAATTAGAAATGCAATTTTTCACACATATACATTTACATTTGTCTAGAACATACTCTTTGTCTTCTATTTATAATTTGAGAAAACGCAGATTTTATAAATTTATTTTTAATCATATTGGGTTAAATATTAACCACTATGACAATAATTTAGTGTCTATAATAATAATATGCTTTTATTGGAATATTTAAGACATTTTACATATAAAATATATGCAATTTGTGGAGAAAATGTAACATTTAATCTAAAGTAAAATGCTGTGTGTGTGTATTGTTATAATTTAGTTAAGCTTTGGTTAAGATGAATTAAGTTGGAAGTTTAGGAAAAGTATTTGTTTAAAATATAAATCATTCCAGAAATTCAAAACTTTTAAGTAGAAAATTGGTGAAGTTTAAGTTTGAAATAAACGATCAGTTAAAAGCAATGGTACCAAAAATCATTAAAAGTTCACAGCTCGTTGTTCAAACATGATGCTTGTTAGCCTAATGCAATATACCATCTCATCTGCAGTATATTTTGCATATATATCAGCGTTCTAGGCTCACGCAGTGCAAAAGACAGTAGAAGAAATAAAAGAGGTTAGGAAAAAGTTAATGCTGCTTGCGGTTAAAGTGTAACACAGAATCAAATTATACAAAAGTATTTTGAAGAGTGTCTATCGTAGGAAATGTTCAACGATACTTCATTGAATTTACTATCACTTTTTTCAGAAGTATGATTTAAGTAGTGATTATAAATATCATGGTGATGAATGGTTTATGAATTTATTCATGGCACATAGAAAAATAAGGAGAATCTTTCATTGACATAAGCTTATCAGTTGTGGACTTAAGCTCACAGTTAGCAAAGAGCACTAGTTTTTCAAAATACTTTTTATCCTATACACATAGTATTTATGCTTGATGTAAAATTTTAGTGAGTTCTTGTCAATATTTTCATAAAGTACTTAAAAAAAATGCCTTCCTCTTTTTGTTATTAAAACTGATGTAACATTTATTTATACTAAAAAGATTTAAAAAATAAAATTTGATGAAAAATTTATATATTTTTTTAAATTTCATAATATTTTTAACTATATAAAAATTATCAATTATTAAAATAAATTTCAAGAGTGTCATATGTATTAAATATAGTTTATAAGCTTTTTCTGGATTTATTTATAACGAAGTCAATAACACAGTTTGCACAGAAAAAGAACATTACATTCAATTCATTTATACTATTGATTTTATTCATATAACCAATTAAATTAAGTATGTTTATGATTTAAATGTCTTGAAAAATGGAATTGTAGCTAAAGAATTAAATACAAAAGTATGTGATGTATAGAACAATAAATTAAATTGCTTTATTGAGATTGTAAGTTATTTAACAAGTTTAAAAAGCAACCTTTCTGGAAATTGTATAGATAATTATTTTTATACTGTATTTACAAAATACGCGTTTGCAAATCAGCAAGTCAACATTCCATTAACATTTAAATTTCAACAACATTTTAATATTCAAGTTTAATTTATTCATTAACCTAAAGGCTGGATGAAATGTTTACAAAAATATCTCTAACACACACACACAAAACTTACTTATCACTTTATCTAAAAATTAAATCATAACAGAAAACAGATAATTTTGAAGAATACGGGTGCATTTATTAAGGATTAAAATAAAACCCCAAAGACCACAAAGAAAAAAAAATTATGATTCACAGTTAAGAAAAATTAATCTTTAAATATAAACTTATGCCACAGAGTACTTATCAAAATAACTTACAAACCGAGAAAATATCCTGTTTGGTTGTAATACCTAATTTCCACTTTATAGAAACACTTTATTATTGTATGAGGGATTTACAAAAAAATCTGTATTCTATATTTGCATAGAGACGAGGAAGAATTGTGTGTAATTATTTAATTCAAAATAATACTGTAAAGCTACTTTGAGTAGATAATGTACTTTAATTACGTGGTACTGTGATACGAAACCAAATTTTCTATCCCAGCTTAAATTAGTATTTTTACATCTCCTTTCTTTCAGCGAATAAGGGAATACAGGAGAGCCAAGTTTGATCAAAAATAAACTTTAATTCTGTTGGAAATAACAATCCAGATTAAAGGAGGTTGGTTCTCCCCCTTAGGATACTGGTTTAATACAATTTCTGAAATAACATATCATCATATTTGAGGCTCTCTCTGCTTCTTCCATATTAGAGATCAAGCATCAGGTCTTGAATAAAGTATTACATTTATCACGAAAGTTTGCACTTAGGGATTATAGCTGAAAAAATATTTAATCAACAGGCTCTATCTCTCTCTCTAAGCTTTGTTTCTATCAAGCGTGTTTGCATGCAGACGCAAGTTAAAAATAATTTCCTGATAAGAGAAAATTAAATAACAACGGCAATATAAAGCCATGCGACTAAATTGAAAAAGAAGAAAAAAATTCATTAGTCTTATTTCGGTGTGATACATACTGCTTCGCAACCAAGTAGCTAGCATTTAATTTGTTTTCCGTATGCCGTAAGACCAACGACGCTACCCACATGGGAATAGTAAGGATTGAAGCTGCTATCATAGCATTGTAGCTCAAGGGATTTACAGTTGGCAGGATTTTTAATCTTTCTTTGAGATCTGATGCTTTAATTTATTCGAAATAATTTTTCACCTCCTCATACTGTCTTGTGAGTTTTGTGAGCTGATACTTCTGAAGATGTTACTATTTAATAAGTTTTGCTTGCATTTTAATTAAGAATGCATGATGCACGCATGGTGCGTTGTTCGTATTTTCGTTGTAACCTTTTTTTTTCTTTCCTCTTTCATTTTCTTTAATATTTCAGGGGTAAAAATATTCGCTACAAGTTAACTATAGCGTTCCTATGACGAATGAAATTCGGAAAGAAGCGTAATTGTGAAAAACGTTGTTGATGCTTAATTAAGTCTGAAATCATTCTAACGCTTTTCTTTAAAGCTATTTTTCTCTTTTTTTTTTTTTTTTGGAGAAATAACTAGGCATTCTTTTTATGTGTAAATTGTTACTGAGATAAACATAAACAACCTACTTTTAGAGTTTATCGCAAGAGTAAATTTATTATCATACGTAATTATATAAATATTTAATTTACGCTTGGTTGATTATGTTTCTAAATCTAAAAAAAAACTTAAGGCTTTTAGATATAAAATTAGCAAAAAATACTTGTTTATATGTGTGCTTGTAAAACTTTAAAGTTATGAAGCGGCTGCAATGTTTTATACATATTGATCAAATAAGCAATGTATATGCATTATATTTATTATTTATTTTGTGTTATGAAAAAAATAAATACTTCAAACAACTATGGTTAATAGAATTCTTTTGCTAGGCAATTTAATGGAAAATAGAGAAAATAATTCATATTTAATTCAAGATTTCCTTTTAATTAATAATTTATACATGTACAATTTATGAGTACCTCACTACTAAAAATTCTAAGCAAATTGGAAGAAATGTAAATAGATGATGTTATTCGAATTTTAATTATTAATTTCTGGATTAAAAGCACTGTGAATTTTTAATTCGAGATTTATCATTTTTTATTCTTAAATGTGTGTGTATAATATTTCCTCCTATTGAAGAGAAAGATCTAACAAGTTTATAAACATATAAATATTCCTTCTTGAAGAAAACGATCTTAGGAAATAGAGTTAAGTGGATGGGACATATTCTAATCGAATATTTAGCAGATATAATCGACAGCATGTCAATTTCAAATCCTTTATTTATAATTCTAGCTATTTTGTGATCTCTTACCAAAGGGATAAAATAGTCGATTGAAACTAAAAATAAAGAAGAAATAAGGTGAAAAGGGTGCAAGATCCTTGAGCGTAATTAAGTGTAATTAAGCGGCTAATTAGGTGTAGGTAAATGTGTGCATATTTAAGATAGCTTCTGTCATACGGCCTTCCATTCTGCTATCGCAGTCTTCGAATGCCCTAAGCGTCTAAAAGCCGATCGTGGTAGCAGTCGCACTTTCAAAATCTCAGATGGGACTCTTACAAAATTAAATTAGAGCAACCCTTAAGGACTTCAAAGAGGTCTTAAGTATAACTATTTATCCTACTCTTGGCGATATTGCTTTCTGAAACTTGCACGAAATTTGGTACTAAATATAGAATACTGACAAAGTAACAAAGGTATAGTGTTTAGAAAATATAAGTGTTTTTAGCCAAAAAACTATGATAAAAGATATATTGATAAAATGATCAAAAATACACAAGCTTTTAATGTATTCCAGTGTTTCTCAAACTGTGGGGCGTGCCCCCCTCGGGGGGCGTGATAACCTTACAAGGAGGGCGCGAGGGTATCAAAAAGTCAAAAATAAAAGATTTTAAAAATTGCAAATTTACTGAAATGAAACAATATATATATACATATAAAATGCATTATGACATACTAAAAAAAGCAAAGTACACATTTACATTGATATAATATTCTTATAAATGCATCAGTACTGCATCATGTATTTGATAATTAATTTATCAATACTAAGTTAAGAACAAGATTAATAATTACTAGCGACTCCCATGGGCTTGCCATATACAGAATTATACATAAAATTTAATACTTATCTTAATAATTTGGACGGTTTATAATTAAAGTCATAGTGTAGCTTTAGCATGTAGCTTTTAGACTTTGATTTTGAAATCAATACATTGTTTTTGAATAAGGGGGTGGGCGCAACGAAAGTTATGATTGAAAATTGGGTCGCAAGTATTGAAAGTTTGAGGAGAACTGATGTATTCCAAGAAGATTAATTTCAAAGCTAAGGAACTAAAGTAATATTTTATGTATCATACCACTGTGTGTCGTATTCCAAGTTAATAATTATGTTTAATGAATGAGCTCCAAAGTTTATTTGATCTGCAATTTAAAAAAATTATTGTTAGTCTTAGCAGGAACATTTTGAAATTATTCACTAGAAATGGGACGGGGAATCCAAGAGTTTACTATATTTATGTATGTTTGTGGAAGTTCTTATATTCTTCTGACAGTATACTTACATTTAAAATTCATATATTTCAAGAACAATGTTAAATGTAAAATGCACAATACATTGAACAATGATGGATATTACAATATAAAAATAATTCGCGTTAGTAAAATTCATTTTAAATTATTTAGCGTCTAAGATTTTACTGTACAAAAAATAATAATAATTTCCTGTTCACATAAAATGGCTTAGAAAATTGAGCCTCTGAGAATATTTTTAGCTCAAAATGCCTCCTATCAGAATTTCTCTTCAATGTATTAAGCATTTAAAAGAGAGAGAGAGAGAGAGACCGTATTTTAAAATTTATTATCTAGAAAAATGAAGGATTAAAGTATTAAAATTCAAACGCACACTCTAAGCATTATAATTTAAATTCAAATAATATATTTCAGTCTTCCTCTTCGTTGGTCTATAATGGAAATTAATTTTTAGAACGGCTCCAACGTAGGAGTATGCATTCATTGTTAGAAATTTTCTGAAATCCAAAGAAAAGTAATTCATTTCCGATTTAATTCATTGTATTAAATGTAACCGACGGTATTGCAATAGTTATAATGTAGCATTTAGATAATTGAACGCAAATATTTATTATAATAAAATGTAAGCTGATTAAAGTAAATCATTTTGTCACGAACGTTTTCGTTTACATATAAAGAAAAAAGAAAATGTTCAAAGAGATATAACCTTTGGTTATTAAAAATTTTATCGCAAGCTTTTAAAAATAGTTAAAACTTGTTTTGATACTTTTATACTAAATAATCTGCTAAACCAGAACATGATTATACAAATTGCAGTATTAACCAGATTTATAAAAAATAAATTACATAAATCTTTGTACAATTCAACAAATAATGCCGAGTAATAATATGTGGCTAGACATATGAATTGAAGTTGTTAAAAATATGTTAAATGAAACTATTTATTGAATTTATTTTTCCATTATAATATTAGATTATTCAAGTTAGAAACTTTACGCACCTAGACATAGCTGCTGGTTATTTATCCATACTTTTTAGCTTCAGTTCTTCTAATTTTTTTTTTTTAAATTATGAGATAAATATTGAATATAAGATGCAATTGCTTTTCTTTCTTTACATTTGTACTAAATTTAATGGTACTGTTATACTATCGAATGTGTACAAATAGTATGTGATAAACAAAGGTGCGCAACTTCATAAAAAAAGACAAAAATGCAAAGTAGGAAAACTCAATATTTTTTCGGACAGTTTTTGCTCTTTTACACTATTAATCTGTCTAAATTTATACAAAATAAAACATTAATTCTAAAATTATTTAATGTTGTAAAAATATGAATGAAAAAATAGTCACATTTAATAACTCATTGATATTTCTATTCATCTTTGGTTTCATTGATTTCATTTTAATATTCAAGTATTATATCAAAAGGCATGTGTTTTTTTTACTAACGGAAATAAATGCAATTGATAAAGAAAAAATGTGCAATAACTTGATAAAAAGGTTATAAGCCTAAAGTAATTTGGATTGTTATGTCTTATATAGGTTGTAGTAGCATATATATACATTTCATAGCATATAATTCCAATTTAATTTTTCAACAAGGCGATCCAAAATACCTTCAAATCTTTATTTAAAACCTATATAAGACTTTATGTTTATTACTAAGCATTGACATATCTACCTGCAGGCTTTTTTGTTTTTTTGTCACTAATTATATTCAAATTAACATGCAATTAAATTAAAAGAACATCATACAATTAGTTATTCTGACACATTCTAGGCAATTTTTAAATTTGTTAACTAAAATATTTGAGTGACAATTCAACAACAAGTATAAATAATTATATTTTCTGCGTATTTGATCCCTCTTGATAATCAAAGAAAATTTGGTGCTATGTTTGGCATGAGTTTAAAACTATAAATAATGTCAGTCACCAATATATTTATATATATGTTTAATAGAACAGAAACACCTTTTAAAATTGAAGTTTATTAAATAGCTATAAGTAACAACTTAATATGCTTCTGCTGAATGAATGTTAGAACAAATTTTACTATTTAAACAGGTTAACTTAAATATATTCATGTTTTTATTCTCAAGTGACCGCCCCAGTCATCAACGCGTGAGGGAAACTTCTTTCACGGAGATCTTAAAAATGGTACATATAAAAGTAAAAACTCTCTGAAAAATGAAAACCAACCTACCTTTCCAAAAGTTTCCCAAGTTTGGTCGGCCTCTGGCGACTGTCACGGTGATTGTTGTTAATGGGACTTTCTCCTAAGAATTATCTTCAGCCCATTATTAATCTCTGTTTGAAACATCGTCAAAGTTTCTAATTACTGAAGAGTAAAGCGAGTTCAATGGATCATTCTGTGGCCTTTCAGTGTTGATATAACTGATGATTCCCGATCAAATGGATTGGCTGGTCATAATTTTCAAAATCTTCTTTGAAAGATGGGCCCCTGTATGGGCTTAAAAATATGATTTACTTCGGTTTCTGTAGAAGCCTTCCAATTAGATACAAAAGTATGTTATTTGTACATTTAAAAAAGTTATAAATAAAATATCTGTGAAGTGCAATCGTTTGATTGTAAATGATATAATCTGTTTTTTCAGTGAAAAACAATTTATAAAATCTAATTATCACGATGTAACCTTCATGATTACATGAGTTCTAAGCTAGAAAATGACCAAGAATAAATTTTCAGTCAATTAAGTTGCATATTATATACCCAAATTAAACGTTATATTTTGCTGGCTTACGTTTAAATTCCTTTTTAAATAATATCAAATATTTGTAATTAAATGAATTTTCCGCGAATTATTTTTCTTCTACAAAATCATACTAATAAATAGTTCCATCATTAAAAAATGCAACAATACAAATGGTTCAGGAATTCTTTATAAATCACTTTGACTCTTTGCGAGGGGGATTTTCTTCTTTCATTATTAACTATTAGGAAAAAACTGCGATAAACATGAATTTAGTGTGCATATGTTCTTTTATTATCAGCTTATAACACTATGCTCAAACAATATAAAAGAAATATCTATAAATTTCAAGTCGCATTACGTCTCCATGCTATTACTATATTTTTTATAGTTATATTATAATTGGTTCATTAATGTCATGTTAATATTAATGTATCATTTGTGTTGTATAAAAATTATTAAAAATATTCTGTAAAAGCACTTGTGAAAAAATAATAGTTTAATGATTAGATGCAATAATGAAAAAGCATTGAATGAAAAAAAAAATCCACACGTTATTTTATAAGCTAAGCCAAAAAATTGTGCTTCAATTAAAAATGTATATCTTACTACGTGAACTTTAATTTTTTTAATTCAATTTAAAACCCCCTAACCAGTTATTTATACTTTTAACTTAATGCAAACATGCAAGGGTACCATACCAGCAACAGAGATAATTCTTTATTAGATTTCGACTTATAGTATTAAATCTAACGATGCATCTCCAAAAAAATCCAGATTCTTGTCGTTGAAATGATATACATTGAATGCAATCCTTAAGTCATCTTTAAACCTTGCTTGGTTTTCACCATCTGAAATTGTTTCCTCTGTCTCCTCTCTTCTTGAAGGGCTTTTGATTGGTGCAAAAATTCTGCTCTGATTTCCATTAAGGACAATTCTCGAGAGCAGGGAATGCAAGACTGAAAAATAAGAAAAAAAAAACATTTATTGTAGATGGCTGCAACGAATCCATCATTCCTTGGGAATCACGAAATAATCCAAGCAGCTGTCTCGTTCAGGATGTTCGGCTTTTTTTCTCTCTCTTTCTTTTTCTGTTTAGGATATTTTTTTCTTTCTCATTTAATTGCCTACTTTGCAACATTAAGACAAATTATTCTTTGTATCAAATTTGGCTTCAGTTACGCGCGGAGGCCTACTAAATGTAGTTAAAGAAGAATAGGACAAATCAGGATTCGAATCCTGAGAAGGGTATTTCGGAAAAAAATGGAATACTGATTGCTTTCCAAAATATAATACTTCATTGTTACATATTGTTTGGATTTTTTTTTTAATTTGCATATAAAACTTTATAATTCATCAAACTATAATTATGCTAAAATTGCTTAAGGCACAGTAAGAAATAATTATAAACAGTAATAAATTCACTCTCTCTCTTCTTAAGCTCGCAATTAAATTTTTCAGATGCAAAATTCTTAATTAATATGTACAAATATTTGCGCGTTCTAACTTTCTACATAACATGAACAAAATAATTAATTGTGCTTAATTTATTGTGCTTGATTTTAATTAATATGAATACAAAGTATGTGAAGATTTGAGTACGTTTCAATCAAAATATTAATGTGCGTAAGAATTAAACAGTAACATTCTTGTTGATTGTAGAAATCATGCAACAGTTCTCTAAGTAAACATAACTTGTTCAATAATAAACATGAAATTTTTCTCCTTACACTGAAATATGATTATCAAAATTAACAGGAATTTTTACACAGTCCACGTTTTCTAAATTAATACCTTTCATTTTGGAATTACAAAAACTTTTGTAATAGAACATAATTATAACCACTGAAAATGTTTACATGTTGTTTTATAAATATACTCAATAATTAAATCCTTAAACTTATTAGCAATACTTTGTATAATATTGGGCTTCTTTTTGAATTGTATTGATCAAAAAATTTTATTTATTTTTAAAGCAGAATTTAGGGAATTTAATACATGTATACTAAGAAAATATTAAAAAGTGTTAAGTTATTAAAATTACTTCTTATGCAATCATTCAACCATATCAATTTCGTTTTCAATTTAATTTAAAATGTTATACCAAAGAAGTATTCATTAAAAATATCTTTCAATGACTTTACATAATCACTTCCGGGATTTTATTTATGGTTATTGTCTGGTTCATCGAAATATTTTTTGACATTTAAAGATTTATTCATCATTCCATGAGATCAAATTCCTATAGCCAGACTTACTCATTTCTCGAACATAAAAGTAATTTTTGACTTAACAGAATTCCTTCCAGATATTTTATGTAAATTATATAATTGCTTTTTGGTTTTGTATTTTATACTTAAGATAACTTAAAAAACTAAATATTTTTGAATATTTAAAGGAAAATGATTTTCTATTTCCATTCTAAAAATAAATGAAATGCAAAACTTCACAAAATAAGATGACATTTTAGATGTTATGTTTTGGTGTAGAAATAAAATGAAAGCAGAAATTGTATAGAAACTTATTAATGCTACTTATATATACGCCCACATGAAAATTGAAAAATGTTAACATTAAAGACATTATACTCAAATTTGCGTTAAACTATGGTATTCGAACGCGTTGAAATAAACGATTGCAATCAAAGCACAATTTTGATTGTATTTATTTTATTGAATATAGAGCAATTCTTGAACTTTAAAAACATACATTATTTTGTTTGTTCTTTACATAGAGGACGAGTTACAGTAAATTACATATTAGAAAAACTGGAAGTGGATCTTTAATATACCAGAGTTGTGAATTTAAATTGTTCAAAACCTATCATGGAGAGTCTGCTAACTCAAAATTTTATAAATGTATTTCTGTGAAACCTTTTGAATATATTTGTATTATTTTCTAGGGAATGCACAAATTAATTCTTACTCTAGAAAAATGTTTTGAATTACGGCTTGTAATTTGAATATAACAACTGAATAAATATTTCGCATTTCTTATAATATTTATTCGAGAGAGAAATTTTTATATTTTAAAAAAACCTTAAAATGTAAGTAAATTCTCTAGTTAAATGTGTGTAGTTTATTTTTTAGTCATACTTTTATTGATATAAATTAACTACTTTTTTTCAACTGCTTTAAATGATGTTTTAAAAAATTACTAAAATTTTACTTTTTACTATCATTTTTGTAAGATTTTGATCATTTATTTAAATATTGCTGGTTAAGTATATTAATATTTTTTGATAATGATCCCTAAAATTATTCATAATGTTTTTGTATGATACTTAAAAAATGATACTGTGAACATGTTTGGATACCTCAAACTACAGATAAATTTAATCAATGAAATAAATAGAAAATATTTATATTTCATTTTGACATAAATGTGAAATTATTTAAATTAATTATTTCATTGAAAGATAAATACTTCTTTTGTTATAAATATGTTGAATGATTTAATACTCAAACAATAAGTAATCCATATCACAAAAAATAGGAGATAAAATAACTAATAAAAAATAAAAAAAAACTGTTGCTTAGGGCAACCATTTATACTTTGCTGATTAACTAGTGTTAATCCAACATGAATATTTAAGCAAACACATAGAAGAGAAATGTAGCTTTCCTAAGTAATTTGTAGAAAGCCATTGCTTTAGCAGCAAACAGCTGTTTTCTCCTGCTTAAAATTGACCCTAACTGAAACTCAGTCAAGATGAAATGGGATAATTACCATCTGCTGGAGACCGAGGCTTGTTGTTTAATCGAATAGTCAGTGGTCTTCTTCTGCTTTCTATGTTATCAATCGTATGGAATGAAATCGTCAAAACCCTGGTTCAAGGCTTACTGTAACTGGCTTTTGTTTAACGCCTGTAATGTGTTTAACTGTCTTGGATAATTGTAGCCAGTGCTTGAGAACAATGCCATGAATATTCTTAAGCGAAGTGCTGGTAAGGACAACATTTTAAATCATTTAAACTGCTTGTATAATGTAGTTATATAGAAATAAAAGCAAATTTCTGGCCATTATTATATATTGTTTTAATAAATTTTAACGGTTGAAAATACGATTTGCATATTCCTGTGTAAATTGCATCCTTAACTTTGAAATAATTTTTGCATTTTTCGCATAAAAGTATTAAAAATAATGCGTTTGGGATAAAAATGAATATGGGTATAACCATGTAATACGAAAAAAAATGAAGATGATGATTGCTTAGAAAAATGTGTCTGAAAAATAATAATTTAATTATTACTTAAGATATTTTTAAGGTTATTGAAATTTAGGAAGATTTAGAACTTGACAAAAAAAGGATGAATGCTGGGTAGATCTATTTTACACAAAAGCCGAATGCAAATTAAAATCTCAATAGTGAAAAACTTAAATGTTTTACTATCAATTTCATCAAATTCAAAAATTAAGCAATTGTTTCATAGCACTTTTGGGATTAATTAAGATAATTGATGAATAACAAGCGAAGATATAAGCTAAATGATTACTTAAAAATACTAAGAAAAAATCGATATATATATATAATTTTTTTTTCCTAATTAAATAGAAACTGGTAATCAAAAAAAAAAAAAAATTTTTTTTTTTTTTTTCAATTTACCATGAATTTTGTCATTATTTGGACTTAAATTATTTCGGAATTTTTTTTCAATAATAAATCATTTACTTTACATGTATATGTGATATAAACTACTGAAAGCTCTCGCAAAAATATATCAAATGCTCATTTTTGACAAAATTATATTGAATGTATGCAAAAACAGTATGAATATGATTCACAACAATATAATCAAATAAAAATATATTTTGCCTTCAAAATGTTATCTTTTGTGAAGAAATGAATAAAAATATGCAGATTGATTTCAATTTAAAATAATTGTAACCATTTTATTTACCAAAAACCATAATTAGTCTTTAAAGTTTACTCTCCCAAAATACTTAAAAAATAATAATTAGTAGTAGTTATATGATCCAAAATTCGTGTTTAGCTATCTGTTAGAGAATCTATACACTTTATGGAACTTGGAGCTTATTGAATGCAGGAATGTACTACTTTCAAGAGGAGAATATCTGAAAATGTATTGTGCGAATTTATCAAAAAAGTTGTGGATAGAGATTTTTAACCTATTGTTTAAAAAGAAGTTTATTTTTTTAGGCTTCAAACTGATATAAGGCTTACAGAAAAACACAAATAAATAATTCGTGGTGGATGTAAAAATATCTAGGTATTTGTATACAAATAAACTATTGAACAGTATGAATTTGTAACTTTTGTGACGAGAAAATAAATAATCTTATTTTGAAATGTTAAATATTTTAAGCACAAATTAAGGAATTTACTCATATTCCAAAGACTATTCCTTTTTTAAAAAAATTAGGAAATGATGGATAAATATCAGTTTTAATGCAATCGAGTCTTTAAAAAGAAACACATTATCGTCTTAATATCTGCCTGAATGATCCCATCATTTTGCAAATGAAATAACTTAGTGAGCATTTCCACTAAGTATGGCTGGGTTATGAAAGAATCAGATTAAAAATACGTTAAATTAAATTTTATAATTTTTCTGAGAGGGTCATTAGTGAAACGTGAATGGGAAAACAACCATTAATACAAACGTATCCCTCGTAAGATCAGTTAAGAGATTATATTCGAGAAGAGCTTAAGAATCATCCTATTTCATTTGATTTCTCGATTTTTATTTTTTTATTACACCCATTTAATTTTTTTTTTCATTTTTTAACCTTACTGCACAATGATGAAAATCTAATGAAAAGTAAGAAAGCACTTTAGAAGAAAAAGAGAAAAAATTGGAACGAGAATACACAGATATAGAAAAAAAAGGGGGAATTCTTTTTTTCGTTCTTTTTTTGCGAAAGAGCTTTAGGTGATTTTCATTTACTAACGATTCTAAAGCCTCAGATAAGAATAGAAAGATTCATTTAAAATAACATTGGTAGCAAGATGGGAAATGATAATTACTTGCAATCTAGTGTTTTTAGTTTCCGACCCCCTGGAACATTTTTTTTTGTTAGAATTTTTAGAACGCACAAAAATGCATCTTTCAGATGTTCTTCAGTTCATATGCTAAATCATTAGTTTTAACAGAGAAAATTTTGACTACTGCATTCTATGCATCAACTCATGTGTCGGCATATTTGAAGCAATGAAGGTATATTATAGTAAAAGTGAGAATCAGTTTAGTTTTTTTTCAGTAGATTTTGTTTTGCCACTGATTTTTTTTATCCATTGCTAAGCCACATGTTTGGGCTGCTACATAAGGAGGGAACTAAGGAGCAAATGGCTGAGACACTTAAACTCTTGACGAAAAATGACTGACTGTATGAAAAAAAAATCTAAATTAAAAAAAAAAAAAAAACAATGATTACACATTGTTCCCAAGTCCAGAAATTCCGTAATGAGAAGTACTCTGAGCAAGTTGTGCATAACAAAAGATAAAAAAATACCTCACAGAGGCGGAGGTAGATGGTTTAAAAAAATATAAAAAACAGTTTGATAAAAAAAAGAGGGGGGAGCCTGTTTTTGTCGCGTTAACGTAATTTTCTAGTTTGAACAAACGCTAGCAAATTGGATTCAAGAGTCAAAAATTTCTTTTCGTTAATTGTTTGTTTCGCTATTTTAGCTAGCTGCTATGCAATGTGCTGTGGGAAGAAAAGAAAGGAAAAGAAACAAGAATCTTTTTCACTTTAAGGAATTGTTGTAAGCTTAATTATTAGTAGTTTAAGCTCTGAAAGAAAGAAACACATTTGTCTACCGCTTTTCTTTGAAATATGGAAGTAATGACAGAAAAGTTAATAAAATGCATAGCTGTGAAGTACATTTTTGTCGAAATTAAGAGCAAAAATGAGCTAGAATATGTATCTGATACGAATAAGATTTTAGAGAATGTTTATTTTTTTCTTATTAAATACACATTTTTAAGGGAATTTTCTTCTGATGCTTTTACAATTAATTTACAGAAGAAAACTTTTTTTTTAATTTACTGGTGTTTTTTTTTCAATAGTACACAAAAAAATTTAATTTCTTAAAATTAAAATCAAATTCGCGAGCTTTAATCTACGAGTATATAAAATTGCATATAAGAAAGTATGATATACATTTATTAAATTAATAGAAATAATAATAATAATTTATTTATACCAAATTTATCATTCAAGAAATTCTATATATTTTTATTTATAGTATCAGCATTGATAAGTATTGATAAAATAAGAAATGGTGAAGTAACAATACTAGGCAAAAGATTGAAATTATAAATTATGAAAGAGACAAAATGATTCAAATTTAAAATTAATATCCTGAATTCTATCACATAACTCAAACTATCATTCGTTTTTACTATACTGCATATTATTGTACATAAATATCAATTTCTCTCTTTCAACATGTATTACTTAGTTTATTTATTGACAACCCACTTTATTTGCTCCAAAATACAATATTTTATCATGCATTCTCACGCTTTTTTTAAGAACAACTTTTGCGTGTAGATGAAATACTATGGTTAAAGAAACCACAACACAAGGAGTTTAAACCTGAAAGTAGCTGATGTATCAAAAAATTAAAAAAAAATAACAGTGTATGGTTTAGTAAATTAATTTTAAAAATAAAATAAGATTTTGTGAAAATTGTTTTTCAAATTTCCTTTAAATTCTTAAAGTTTTGTTTCATAGGCGTATTATATCATTTCTTAAGATATTTTCTTAACCAATACACAACACACAAAATTGATTTTCTTACAAATATCTCATGTATCAGTACTCCTATATTCAATACCATCAGCAATAATGGTTTTAGATTCAACTTACATGACTTACTTTTTCTAGAGAATAAGTAGAAATTTTGGTGCTTTTAATCTAAATATTATTCTAAATGCAATGCAACATTAAGGAAAAAGTCCAGTAATTGTGTCATACAAATACTATGTTAAGACTTGTTAAAATTTGTTTCTTTTAATAACCAACTTATTTATTATGCTAGCAAAACACAATGATTTGAATGAGAGCTCGATGACTTAAATTTTTAAATTCAAATACAATATTAAATTTACTGGAAAAGAATTGCTCTTTGGATATTTTATTTACTTTGATACCACTTTATGTAATTAAAATGCAGTGCTACAGACAGTTAAAATGTGTTTTACTTAGATTATGTAAGTTTTTATTCTACTTAAATAAATTGCATTCATTAAATGGTAAATACGAGCATTGAATGCGCAATCAAGCTTCCAATCTCACGTACTGAACTAGAATGAGTTAAGAGTAGAACAAGCCCACAAATAATCGGTAAATTTAACTGACAGTAATACACAATATGAGGCTTTATGTAAAACAGCCTTCCGTGATAATACGACTAAATCAATAATCTGTATAGTCTTTGCACGTACAGGTAACGCTTGTGGTCGAATAACACACAAAAGTCATCTTCATAAATGACTTTAGTGGTTTCTAGACAAGTCTTCGGGTCTTAGTTATTAATCAAGGATTCCTTTTTGTATGCTAAGTACAACATAAAGCTGATATATGATGATGTCGTGTATGTCACGGTAACGTTAAAGAGAGCTTGGTGTGAATTAATAAAATGTCTTACTGGAAAAAAAAAGATTAAGGGATAATTCCTGGTCGCAATTCGTTATAAATAAAAGAGAAATAAAAAAAACAAACCGTAGAATTACTTTTATTGTGGCTGGAATCTGTAAATTTGTCTAAAAACCATAGAGCTCTTTATTGAGTGTATTACATTTCAGTAGAGTCAAAATTCATTTTCCACCTACTTCAGCTTTTTTGTAATATCTATGTGTAATTTCAGTATTTTGATTATGAAGTTATTTCGGCTAAATGTACTCGACATTCTTTTTATCTTCTACCGATAAGTTATTATACTATCTTTTTAGATCTCTTATTTACACATTTTGCAAAGTTTGCATTAAATATTTTAAATTTTCAGAGATATTCAGAGGAGGAAATATGTTAAACTACATGAAACAGAAGATTAAGAATGTGCGAATTGGATAAGTTATCAAGAAGCTTATATACATTATACTATATTATTATAACATATTCTAATTACATAAATGTTTCAATTAATGTTTCGAGAAAACCAAAAAAATAACATAAGCAAACTGAGTATTCCTAATTCAGAAGATCCTATCACTGATATTTTATTATTAAAGAGCAATGTATTTGGTCTGTCAACTTTACCAACCAACCTTCATACCTTATTGCATTAAATCTTTTAAAAATTCGTAACTGTCCGCATATTTTGTCTTCACATAAATAATGAATAAATCAAACTTATTCATATTTATCATTCAACTTTATTAATATATATATATATATAATTTTATTTTTAAATAAACCTATATCAAAATTATTACATAAAATAAATATAATATGCTTCATAGAATTACGTTCATGTATAGATTTAATCAAAGGTTTGAATAGCATTTTTTATATTACTCATGATTATAATAATTTTTGAATAATTTCTGTAGAACTAAGTATTTGTTTCGAAAAGTCATTACACTATTAAACAAGAAAGCGAAAAACGCTGCTTGAAATTTCGTTAAAAAATATAAGCTGTATGTAATAGGAATTTACATTAGGATCTGTTTTATTAATTTTTTTTGTCTGAGAATTCTAATAGTGACTCTGTATATGTTCGTACCTAGTTAAATATGCCTTTTTTTATCGTATATAGAACTTTATATATTGAATCATTATAATTTGGTATGAATTTATTTCAGTTAAAGCATCAGCTTCTTTGTCATAGAAATAATTATTTTATTTTCATCGTAATATATACTATGATTTATACTTCAATTATATGAATATATTATTTTAAGAATTGTTATTTTTTAAGAACTCATCAGAGACTTAAAAAATAATTATTTATTATAATCAAGTAATATCTTAAAGTATGTTTTTGCTAACTTAGAATTTTTTAGTTCCTTATAATAGCATAAATTAAATCAAATTTCTCTGAAAATAGTATAAAAAGATTACTGTTAAATTTACAATTACAAAACTGAATTTATTTCGCAAAATAATTGAATTTTAACCACAGAACCAATGGTACGAATTTCTATACGAGTTCCAAATTAAATTGCTAAAATATTAATTTGTTTCCAAGTATACTAAGCGAGAGTGAAATTTGCTTTCTAACAAAAATTAGAATTAATTTAAAAAATTAAATATAGCTGTGTATCAGTTGAGATTAACAGACTAGTTTAAAGCTTAAATTACCTCTTTCTTTAAATCTTATTCTTTTCACATATTCTAATTATTTTTCTCATTTTGCATCGATAACAAGATGGTGAATTTTACTCAAAAAGAAAATAAGAAGCAAAGTAATAAGGTATAAGAATAGTATGTTAAAAGAATATTCTGAAGGATATAATCTTCTCTTTATTCCAGTTACTGCAATAGGGTAAAAAAAATAGCTTAACCAACTTCATCAAGTTATCATTAAGTCGTCACAATTCATTAGTAAGCATTTTCTAACCATCTTAATGTCCTTTTTTCTGCCTCCCTAAAGTCATTAAGAATCGGCCTAATATACTTTGTTTCAAAAATTTAGAAAGAATATTTGCAGATAAGACACGCTTTCAATAAATGCATTTACCCACATGAGACTGTAAAAGACTTAAATATGCATTCTAATATAAAACTACATGTCAGCTTCTAATTAAAAAATGCGTACTTTAACTCGCTACATTCTTCAGCTAAATTCATAAAGAAAGCTTCAAAACTGCTGACCATTTTATTCATTTTTTTTGTTTCTATTTATGCTTCTACAATGAAATTTGTAATGATTTTCTATATTTTTATAACAAATAAAATATAGTAAAAAAGCTCTATTTAAGATGATTCTTGGAAGATACATAATAATATATATTTACTAAACTTATATAAAGAAATTTCAATTCAGCAATACACATTTATTATTTTTAATTATCTAAATTTGCTAAATTGAATGCATTTTAGTATTAAGAGTAATGTTTATCTATAAATAACGTGTTTTCATGAAAAAACAGCAAAGAAATCTTGGAATCGGCTTGGAATCTATAGATTTTTTTTAACATATATCAAAAATATAATTAAATTTCATAGAACTTAGTCTAATAAATTATTTATTTCAATCACCCTATTTTCTTTGAATTGGTTTTATTTCTAAAATTAACACCACTTTTCTTGTTAAGCTAATGAAATACAAATGAAAAATGTAAATAATCTTATCAAAGTAATTTCACATCCTATACAAATACATTTTAAGAATTTCAAAAGGAATTATTCAAGTATAACATTAAAATTATTTCTTTTTTTTCTAAAATACAAATCGAGGAACTCAATATGCGTCGTTTCTAAAGGCAAATAAATGTTATGTTTTACTTAGAATGTAAAATAAAGCATTGTTATTAAAATATAATATTCAGAAAACAGGCTTAAAATGTTAAATATTTAGAAACCTTAATATATTTCTCAACACATAAAATTCTTTTTCGACGTGATTTCAAGTTCATTTACATATATTCCTTTTCTGCAACAAAATATATGTTCTCAGAATTAAGTTCAAAGCGAACAGCTATCTTTTACCACCTGCTATTATGACTGAATTTTCTCTAAATGTATGAATTACTTTTTTCAATATTCCTGCAGTTGTTAATAGAATTAAACCAATGTATAATAATGTCTGTTCATCTTCACCAAAAAAAATTTTGATACATCACGTAATTTCCGAGATACCTTTTGTAGAAAGCTGTGTGTGTGTGTGGGTTTGAATTTAATCGAAACAATTTGAAATATCCTAGATATACGAACAGCATTCAGTTATTTAGACAATACAAATTAATTAATTAATTAACATTTTTTCCTAATTTCTCCACAGAATCATAATTTACCGGGATTACTTTATAAGTAGATGATGTATGTAAAGTCTTTACAGCGTTTGAGCTGTGTAATTGCTGACTAATGATACATTTATGTGCGATGAAATGTTTTTAAATGGTAGGACACATCTGCCACTAGTGTAATAGCATTAATTAATTACCTAACAGGTGCTTACTCTCGCCAATGACTTATTAAGTGAATTATGTTAGATAGCACTACTAATCACAAATATAATTAGTGGAATTTTTTTCTATGAATGTTGAAAGCGCTAGGGTGCACTGAAAGGATAATGCGCATAAATGTTTTTATCTAATTTTCAGGAATTTAAATCATAATCGATTTTAAAATCGAAAATAATTTACTTTTCCAATTGGTTTCGTGTAAACATAGCTGAAACAGGTTTTGTATTTTGACTAATGCTAGGAAACTAAAAGTTTCAACTAAAGTAATTATGTGAGTTTAGTTCAGTTACGACAGCTCTTAAAAGAAATACATTTGTTTCTTGGTAACCGAGATATAAAGTACTACATAGAAAAGTTATTACCTAATGAAAATTTCATGAAAATGTGTGGTTGTAAAATTATATATGAATGCGTATCATATCTGTATCCTATTTAATAAATAACGGGATTCTCTCTCTAATTTAGGAAGAATAAATGTATTCCGTATCAAATATAAACAACAAAAACAAAAAAAATCATGTTGTAATCAATGAATATTTGTCTGTAAAAGTCTTAAAGTAGCTATTTTGGAGCGTGTACTAATACATAATTTTTTTGTTAACTCAACGAAAAAGGTCTTTATTCATATTTATATGAAAAAATGCTTTTATTTGTGAATATTATGTGAGTAATAAAAATAGTTGAAGTAGTCATGGCTTTTTTTAAATTGATGTAAATACTTGTGTTTATGATAATAAAGTATCTAATAGATTAAATATATTATAAGAGTATTAAAAGCTAATTTAACACATATGCTGAAACTCATATCAAGGAAATATTTCTAATTTTCAATAATTCCAGGAAAATGATAGTGTAAATTCATGCATTAATTAAATATTATCAATAATATACCATAAAGAATATACATAAGCTCTTTTTCTACTGCGAGAATACAGGAATTATTAAGCCTGGGATTAACATGCAGGATTATCTACACATATTGTTCTAAAATGAAGGTTCGATTTTTTTCTTCTGTGTGCTTGAATATTATTCCCCAGTTCATACCACATAATTCTTTCAATTCTTTTTTACCTTTATGATGTTCTTAAATTCAGAGATAGACAGCTTAAATAAGCAGTAAAATTTCAAAATTATAAATAATAAATATCAAACATTGCTGTAATTGAAGTCATTCCACTCACAAGCACATATACTAATAAAGCAATTTCATATAAAATGTTTCTTCACCTTTTTAGCATAGTGCGACATAAATCATAATCAATCAATCAAACCGTCAACCTTTCTAAAAGGATGAATTGCCACCTCGCTGGCTAAAAGGTTGCGAACTCACTACCCCAGTAAAATGACGAGTTCAAATCCCCATAGGGAGTGGTTGTAGTGTTGTATGCTGAGGTGGTCGTAGGGGCACTTTATCTGTAATGACTACAAGTCCAAATGTGTAACACAGTCTCAAAGGTAACAAAATCATAGACATAAACAGTATGGGGTCTGTCCTTGATATCGGGACTATATAGCAGTTTTTCGTTTTGTAAATCGTTCCGAACAAAGGTTGTTGTTAACGCTATTATTTTTTTGCTTCTAAAAACTGTATTAAATACTGTTGAAAATAAACCTTCAACCTGCATTTACCTAAATTTTCTATCTCACATGGAATTTCCACCAAGTGAAGTATAAGCATATCGTGATGCTATTTAATCATACCGCAATCGAACTTCCCACATCTAATTTGCTTAAAGATTTAATTCCTTTTCTCCTTCTTCAGTCCATCTCTTAATATATAAATGCACGTGATTTGTTTATTCGAGAGATTGAAGGAATATTGTTATGAACGTTTTCTTGAGATGTTGTCAGGATTAAATGTTGGATTAATAAGTATAGGTCTAGGAATTTAACTATTAATATTTATGTTAATAAATTTAGTTTTTATAGTTTTTCAGATTTTGATTTAATGGTCCCTGGTCTCATTGCGTAAATGATCGTGGATTAGTTTTATTATAATTCTCATCAAATACAGCACGATCTAATTTATTCTCAACTTTCAACTTTGTAGTCATCGAAAAATCACTTTTGAACATTTATTCTATTTATTTTTCTCTTTTATGTTTTTATTTAACTCAGTACATTTTGCAGTAATTTTCAGCCATAGTTTACGTTGTTTCATTTACATATCACTCAAATGTAGCGGTAATTTTTCTACTGAAAAAATTTTTAGATGAGCTATTTTTTTCCCTTCCAGCTGTTTCCTGCTTTATTTCCGTCCTGAAATTATCTGGATCTACGCCAGTAGTCTGTAGTAGATTTAATGTGACATTAACTGACCAATCCAGTTCAAATTAATCAATTCTATTTTTAATTAGGCATGAAAGATTTATAATATCTATGAATTTGGAGATCTTATACAGAAAGTCATTCGTTTCTAGAGCTAGTGAAAACTGTAGGAGAAACTTGGGATGTTTAAATGTTTCATATTTTATTCTCATTTAAGGTAACATTTGGAACAAAGAACCACAATATGTCATAAATGTAAGTTTTGTAATAGTAAAATGTTAATGTTAATGGATGTAAGTTTTGAAATTATTTTTAAAACCGCATGCATTATACATATATGATCGGAAAATCCTAATTTCATCTTAGTTAAGGCTCCAAAATTCCTCTTCAAAGAAATTTGTTCAAATTAAAACAATTAACTACATATAAAATACATTTGTGACAGTGTAAAAGTTTTTAAGATTATTATTATTATTTTTTGTGAACGAATTTGTTGAAACGCAAAATGTATACACCCCTAAAAACAGAACGTAGTAAATTAAATGTGTACGAAAACTATATACGTTTGGGAATATTTGATTAACATTATACGAGAATTGTACGAAAGCATTTGGTAATGGCCTCGAATAAATTTCAAAAGAAATAACCTTAGATATATATTTAAATTAATTTTTAGAAATAGTCATCATTCAAAAAACAAAAATATACACAGCTAAATGCTTTAAAGTTTATAAATTAATTTTATAGCTTCTGCAAAGCATCCAATCATCATTGTGCCTATTTTAACAATTATTTACAATTTAATGCA
This sequence comes from Trichonephila inaurata madagascariensis, assembly GCA_019973955.1. NCBI lineage: Eukaryota > Metazoa > Arthropoda > Arachnida > Araneae > Nephilidae > Trichonephila > Trichonephila inaurata. The sequence continues at coordinate 1,130,774 of BMAV01007113.1, forward strand.
ATGTTTCTCAAACTTTCATTGTTTGCGACCTAATTTTCAATTATAATTTTTATCGCGCCCTCCCCCCACCATACAATAACAATGCATTGAATTCAATAATAATATACTTCGACGGTAAAGATACAGTACGACTTTAGCTTAAGTAAATTAGCTTACATTAACTTAGCCTATTAACTTAGTATTGATGAATTAAAGATGAAATATAGTGTGCAGTACAGATATGTTTATAAGTATATTATAGCAGTGTGTAAATATGTATTTTATTTATTATGTCAAAATGTATTTTCTTTTATTTCCTTTTAGTAAATTAATATTTTTTAAAAATAATCTTTTATTTTCGACTTTTCGATATGTTCGCGCCCCCCTCTTAGAATTATCACGTCCCCCTAGGGGGCACCCCACAGTTTGAGAAACACTGATTTTATGAAATACGCTTTCCTTTGATGGCAGAAACCGCAATTAGGTGAAACTTACAAATCTCGCAAAAGGAAAATGTCACCTCGTGAATACATAATAATAAGGAATTCAAAATAAAATGAAGCTCATTTCTATAAAAGGAAAGCAAGGAATTGAAGTGAAATATCCGAAATTCAAAAAAGCCGCAAGTATCTCAAAGAGAGGAAATGAAATCGAGTGAGAATTTTGAATAAACGATAGCCATCGGTCAACGACTCACCCCCGCGTCAAACTCGTGGATCATTCTTACAACTTGCTCGTTTCGCCTATATTCCTCGTCATTTATCCTCTGCATCTCACCGTCTAAGTGCCACCTATCACCCACTTAAGTGCCAGCATCTTGCCATTACTGACCATTCCCTCTTCCCTACACACCCTATTACATTAGCCGCAAAAGTGGTCGTCAGCTTCTCCCCCTTGCCCTAAACCGCAAATCTCCACCGCTGGACAGCGATTACTGCTGATAGATCATCTCTAGGACGGATGGAATCCATCCCGTGATAGACAGGCCACCGTGTAATGTGATTTGGCCTGCAGACCATGTGTGTTGATAGGCCACTCGCCTTATTGCCTGTATCTCTCAGGTGCATAGCTTTCGACTCTAACCTTCCGACATGCTATTCGGTATTTACTATCTTATAAAGGTTGGTCAGAGTCAATATTGTTTTTCTTCCGTCTCTCACACAACACAGAAGAGATCCTATTGTTCCGGAAAGAATAAATAAGAGATATGTGTTGGCGTAAATTGTGGGATCTGCTAGTCAATCTGAGAATGCAATTCGTTTTTTGTTGTTGATAGATCCTGCGTCTATCTGTCTCAGATAATCCCTTTTTTATAGAAACATAAAAATGAATAGAAGATATTTAGACACATGCACACAACGTACATTTTTATACACGTAACACAGATGTATAAACTTAATATGGTATCTGAAAATTGAAGTAAACTACATAAAACTCTCACTTGGTTCTTACGACAGTTTGATTTGAAAAAAAAACTTGTATATATATATGTATATATATATATATATATATATATGGTCATATACAATATACAAAATATAAAACACAAAATTAAGTTTAGAGAATGTAGAGAATGTAATATAGTATTATAGATTTACTATACACAGAAACTATTTTTTTTCAAAAGCACTTACTCCCAGCATTCTTATTCCGTGTAAATTGATCATTATAGCCTAGAACTTGAATTTTTGTCGTACAATTTTAATAAAACTAGGAAACAGCTCTCTGTGTATGATAACGATACATATCTTACCAAGTATCCTGTACAACTAATTTCATAAAAATCTTCGTTTGAGATTTAGAAGTTTGTAAATACTTAAAAATATGATAATTGGCTCTGAGTAAGATTCATCATGGAGTACTACGATAATTATTAGAATGTTAAGGAAAAATACATTATACTTAAGATATACAATCAAATAAATGTCTAAACCCCTTAAATTTCTGATTTTGAATTATTTTTTGAGTAAAAAGTAAATGAAGAGTTAAATATATGTAATAAATTACTTACAACTTTCTCTTGAAGGGTTTTATTTAACTCATAATAGTCTTGAGCCCTCCAAGACTTCGTGTGATAGTTAATTTTTAGCTTACCCACATAACGGGAAATATATTGTTAACCAGCAAACTTCAACGTTAGTGTTTTTCAAAACAAGATGATGCAATGTTGCATCATTCACGTACTCTTATCAATCACAAAAGTCTTCTTTGGACTTTTCATTATTCTAAAAGATATATATCAGCTTTTATATTTGAAAAAACTAAAAAAGCTGAGATCTCCGAAGTGAACGAAAACGCTTTTGTCCTTTATATTGTTTGTGTGCGCATTTGTTGTTCGTGTTGCCTCTTTATGTGTATTTTAAAATACCAAGAAGTCTCCTCAATCCTTCAACGACTGCAACAAATTAATAGGTAGTACCCAGTGTAATGTCTTAAGTCAAGTAAAATCTTTTCATATATAATATGAATAATACATATTAATTATATTTCTTTTTGCTTCAAAGATGTCATAAACTAATTTATAATGCCACTTAATAACTTGAAGCTTTTTACAGTTACGTTGTGATTTACAATTTTAATCCTAATAACAAACTGATTCCATTATTCTACAGAAGCATCACTTTTTGCATTGATTTAATAGCTTTTGCAGTTATACAAATAAAAGATTCATCATCATAACATAGCAGAATATTAACCCCGTATCTACTTTCCAAATGACTTGATTGTTTCCCAAATATTTCATGGAAATGGTTATTTCCTCAATGAAAAATATCGATCAGGGAGAAAGGCAATCTGAATGATAATAATCACGTTGATGACATCCTATAACAATTGATGTTAACGTTGATATCTTTAAATTATTACGTCAGTTATAAATGGCACTTAATGGAAATCCTATTATACTCCAAGAGAGTGAATTTAGAAAATAATTCCATTCTAGAATCATAATTTTCTTGCAGAGCTGAAATTATTGCTTGACGTGCTTTGTTTTCATCTCTTATATCACAAATGTAGTGAAATCGTAATGAATATACAAAAATATTAGGATTTTATAAGCTTCTTAAATTAGCCATTGCGATAAATATATCCAAAAATTATGCTGTAATGTTACGTAATTGAGTTATTTATAGTAATGATTTTCTGAATAAAGTGGGTTATGAACTTCTTGATATATTCACTTGAGAGAGAGCTAACATTAAAAATACAGTTGATGTTTGCTGGAAAACCTTCAATAAGGTATCCGACAATTGAAATAGATTAAATAACATTTTCAGTTGATTTTTATGACGGTTTGAATTGTAACACTTTAAATGAAACCTCTCCGAAAATAATATAACATGTCCTTTTAGCTATGTAATGAATAATTTGTACTCCTTTTGACGAAAAGGCTTAAGAGATTTTATTTCATAGAACAAAAGATTTAATGCTCTAATAAATATTGGAGTACTGATCACCGTAATAAAAATACTGAAAATCAGATAAGTGTGTCCAAATAATGAAAAGAGAGCTAATTTATGATTCAGCTTAAATTTATTCAGTTTTCATGTTTAAGTAAAATGAAGAGTGTGTTGTAAGATGGCGAGATGGCGTATACTGGTGGCTGTGTTTCTAACTTATTATTTTCAGCAAAGAGTAAATAATGTAAGGCATAATGTACACTTTTTAATTCTAATAATTTTATTGATGTTAAATTATGTTATTAAATGATAAATTAAAACACAGAATCAATAGATTGGCTCCATTTTGGCAATTGTTCAGTTGCCTGATTTTTAAGAATTATTATTCCTAGCAAACATAACGAATACATTTCGAACTAATAGCTATGTTTATTCGTAAATGTTTTTAAATGACAAAGTAAATATTTTTTGTGTATATCAGATACTTTTAAGATACAAAACATATAATCTATTTTTCACCTGATACTTCTTTGCAATACCTTTCTCAGTTTTATTTGATATCTGTTTAAAAAAAATCTCACTTCTTTCTGAATCTTAAGATGGTTGCTGAATTTAAAGCAGGGAAAAGAAAGCTGTAAAAATTCCCGTTCTGCGTTGGATATGACTCGGAAGTTAACTCTTGTTTCAGAACCGAATTTTAAACATTAAAATACTCTCCGGTCTTAGAGTCTAATATCACGCTACGTATAATTTGGATTTTATTATATATTACTACAGAAATCTCCGTACGTGTCAAGGGAACAGGCGGACAGACACCCAATGCTATCTATTTGCATAAGTAATCAAATTGGATGCTTTAAACATGAGAAATGGCTTTCTAACACGACACAGCGGTGTTAATGCTGTTCTGGACAACGTTTTCACAACGTAATCAACTTTGTGCAGTGTTTTTGGCGTTATTCAGCCTTTAACAAAGCCTCCCCCTCCCTACTTCTTAAAGCGGTACTGCAGTTGTGTGGGCTGCTAGCTGCATACTAATAATACTCATAATTCACGCTCGCCTATAATAGATTACTCTCAATGCAAAATTACTCCTGATTGACTGCGTAATACAAAAAGCTTGGATAAAACCCTTTCCAACAATTTCCTTTCCATTGTTTCTACATTAAAAATCACGCAAGCGTATTATTTCTTCCCGTTAAATTATAAAATATTTATGCGTACAGACTTATAAGAGAGCTAGTGGAAATCAGAATTGTGCTTTATCTGGAAAATATAAGGTTAAATTAAGGAGTTTAAAAGGCTATAATTCTTCAGAACTGTGAGTAGGGAGTTTCTAATTTTTGCAAGATATTTTTTCCCCCAAAATTATCTATCTCTTAATGTGTGTGATTTACATTCTAAGTATTTAGCAGAGGAAAGGCGCGGCTGGCAAAAACAAATTATTTAACATTTCGCTTTCATCTTTTCATGAAATAAAATTAATTATCCAAATAGTTCCGCTTAAAATCAATTTTCGAATTTGCGAGACAGAAAAATTGCTCTTACTTTTATCCGAAATTATTCATTGTTTTAAACTTTTATTGAAACATTAAATTGCTACTGAAAATTAATTTTCTTGCGAAACTCTCTACTTTATTTTCAAATCCCCTCTTAAAGTAATATTGGATTAGAAATGTGTGAAGTTATCATCTTAAATATATATATATATATATACATATATAATAAGCAGATGAGAGAACTATTTAATTATGGAACACTTATTATCAATATTCAACAAAGGAAATATTGGAGCAACTTTTATTTAAAAAAATAATTCCCTCCTAAGGAGTAAAATTTTTTTAAAAATGTTAGAAACAATTTCCTCAAAATATTTGAGTCATCTTGTTTCAACTTTGCTTACATTATGGAATATCTATTCGAAGAAAATTAAAAATGCTTAAGAATATTTATAAATATATTTAACTTTAAAAAACGTTAAAAAGAGAAACCTTGTTATTTTTCTTATCAGAGCTGTTAAAAATTTCTTTCACTATTATTACACAGATTACACTTAACTAATATATATTTTATGCAGAATTAATATTTCATATTTTCCGTATATAAGTTTAGAAAAATCAATAGTAATATATATTAGTTAAGAATGTGATTAAGGTATCCAAATACGTTGAGATGACTAAATTCGTTCAAAATACATATTGTTCGTCTTTTATTTATTGAGTAGAGATGTGATTTAGTTTTACGAAACATACTTAGTTTTGTTTCTAAGCTACTTAAAGACCATGTAACAATCATGAATCATGTTACAATCAATTAGAAAACCGGAAGTGGGGGTCTTTAATCTACCAGTAGTAGGTATTTTTAAATTGTTCAAAATTCATTACGGCGAATCAGATAACTAAAAATGTTGTACATGTTTTTCAGTAAAACTTTTTGAACCTGATATTTATATTATTTCCTAGAGAATGTACAAAAATATTTCTTAATGCATGAGTATTTTTTGAGTTATGGCCTGTTATTTAAATAATGGTCTCAAAGAATATCACATTTCTTATAATATTTAACCGATCTGCTCTAAAATTTTTAAATGTTGATATAACATTAAAATTGTAGTACATACTCTAGATAAATGCATCCGATTTGTTTTAGCAATACTTTTACTGGTACAAGCTTATTATTTTTTTTCTCTAATTGCTTTGAAGTTTTTTAAAAATATTGCTAACATTTCACTTATAATTGTTATTTTTTGTAAAATTTAGATAATTTTTTTAAAAATATTGTTATATATAGTTAAATATTAGTTTTTATTGGTATTGATTCCTAAAAAGGCATTAGAGTGCTATTTTCTATTTAAAAAAGTACTTCGTACGTGTTTAAATACCTTAAACATATTAATAATGTTCCATTTACACTTTCAAATTTCATTATTATATTACGTTTTATGTATTAATCATGTATGAGAATGTCTTACTATATAACATCAAATCGTACCTTTAGTTTGATTTAATAGCTTGTAGTTTGAAATGAAAGCTGTGTTTCTTGTCCGGTAGTAATCTATCTAAGAGAAAGACCTTAAATAATCCCCATTAACCACAACCAGTGATCTATCAAAGTGCCAGGATACCCCAAAGAGAGAAAACTGACCTATACCTTTAGTGGTCAGTGCTGTTTTGTGTGATCACCTAACTTATCAATTGTAAGCGAAAAGATTCGTAACAGAAGGGCCATTTCCTCTCCATCTATTCGCCAGGGAATTGCGATCCATGTTTTATGCATTACGTATGTAGACAATTGTTTCAGTACCTCTGATGTACCCTCGTCCACAAATGTAGATCCGTATTCCCATGATCGTAGAAAAAAAAATATTATGGTTTCCGAAAGCAGATGGACGTCTCAAAGATTAGATGTGAAATAGAAACACTTACATACCTACTATTCCACACAACTACATTTGGTGAAATAGTATGAAACTTTTTTTTAAAATTAGAATACCAATATAATGAATAATATTTTATTAACAGTTTATTCGTGATCTTAATGAATAATCATATCATTTAGTTTTTCTTATAAATTCATTTTTAAAAAGACAAAATAACACAGATTCGTCTTTTTATCTGAAGTGTTTTTTAAAAGTTTGAACTTTAACAACTGTTAGCCACAGTTTGTTATTTTCCTGACTGTAAATTTTGATATAAGAAACACATTTCATGTATATACAAATAAGGTTCCTAGTTTTTATGTGATACGGGAGACTATATATTATAACTAGTTCATACAGTTACGTGTAACAAGTATAAAATTAAGAGAATCTTAACTCAAAAATGATATTTTTCACCATTATTGTTTTTAATCGTTTTTATAATTTATTTTAAAAAAATTGTTTAGCTTGAGAAATTTTGTTACATTTTAACATGTATTTTTTTTCAAGAAAATTAATTTTATTTATACTTTTAATTATTAATTTAAGTTCAAACTTTTTTCTTTACAATACACTTAATCTACTAGTACCTAATCTTACGTCATATTGTCATCAAAGACTACGATATACTTAATTTTAAAAACATCAGACTTGCAAGAAAATAATAATAGAAGAAAATTATTTGACTATCATTGTATCAAAAGATAGTTATTTGTCTTCTATAACTTATAAGATTATTAACCTATTAACCTATCTTCAACCTATAAGATTATATTTTAATAACCTAGAAAAAGCTAATTTTAATTTTTCTGGAAGCTTCCGACTGGAAGTTGCTAAAGTTGTGGGAGCATTCTTATAAGTTTATCTTTAATATTTACTCTCGTTACAAGGAAATAATTTGCAGGAAAAAGATAGGACAACTGAGATAGGGATAGATAGAGAGAAGATAAAACACACAATAAAGTAAAACTTGTCAATGAATTTTTTCTATATTGTGATGCAATATCTACATGAAATAACTAATTTATTTAATGAAGTAACAAATAAACTATACTTTATTGAAATAAATATACCATGTTATGAAATATACCCCATAGAAGAAAAAATGCTTTACAGTCAAGCGAAATATGTTTAGAATTTATATTATTTTTTTCCTCATTGAAGCAACTAATATATTCTAATGTATATTTTTGAATGTAGACTTTAAGGGTAGATTTTTTAGAGGTATAAACCATGAGAAAGGTATAGCTATAAGCATGGAGACACACACTCAGAGAGAGTATACAGGGTAAAAATTATTTTTTACAATCCATTTCGCTGTGTAAAATATCTCTTTACATCGTCGTAAAAATGCTTTTTACATATATAGCATTCCTTTCCACCTAAAAAATGTTAGGCCACCCATGTATACATACAGAGATTTCAGTTGTTTGCTCTTCTCCAAATACAATGCATTTGTCGATGAGTTTAGAAAGCTCGAAGAAAAATTGCTTCTTATCCATTTCGTAATACAAGAATGCTCTGTTTTCGCAAATGCCAGCATACCAGCAGACAATAAAGTTGGTACTGAAGGGCACTCTAACGGTAACTTCTATGGCATACTATCTGATATTCATTAATTATTGGGGAGTCTCAGTAGCTGAAATGGCAGATTAATGCAGTCCTAGGCAGATCGCAGTACACCTCAATCCAATCAGAGAGACTTACACAGAGTTCGTATAGGGGGATTATGAGGTTATCTTTGCTGTCATCACGTTTGGTCATCGTTCATTTTAGACACAGTGCTCCAATTTTCAGTAACCTGTCAGGTAATAATGGTCGAATAATGTTCGTGTAGAACGCATCAAGTATTAAATGTAAAGCTTAGTTCATTCACTTTCAAATTATTTATAATAAAAATTACATTTATATGGAATATATAAATATCTTGTAATATGTATTTATAAGGGCTCATGTGACAATACATTATATTTAATAATTCAATATTTACATCATTAAAATTATTTATTGGAGTATAGTTGTGAGGCATTTTACTAATGCATTGGTAAATAATAAAATGTGAAACTATATTTTCGGAAAAATAAGAAATTTTGACTATTTTAAAAGGAACATATGTTTGAAATATTATAAAAAATGAAACTCTTTAATAACATTAGTAAATGTTGTAAATTACTTGGTTCTTTTCAAAAGGTTGATCATTGCGAAATTATTAGATTCATCACACACACATTTAGTGATAAAAAATTATAAACATAATCTTATTTTTATCAATATTTCGCCAATGTGTTAAAGGAAAACTGAAAAAGACTAAACATTTTGTTGAAATTTTCATTCATAATTGAAGGCTGGCAATGGTTTAAGTTGTAAATGTTCATTAGATTCTATGAGTTAATTTTTATTTTCCATAAGTTTAAGAGTAATTAGATGATTATAGAAATGCTTTACTGAGCTCTGATTATGTTTTAAAATAAAAAATTAAATTATATTTTATGTTTCATATTCCATAAATATAATTGGAATTTTACAGTATGACATACAAGTTTTTCGCAAAATCAAAATGCATTTCCTAACCGATTTAAGTCAGTCGGAGAATTTGTCTATCTTAACTTTATAAATACAATAAATTACTCACAATTCACCAAAGAAAATTAAATGTATCAATTTAAATCCTAGGTAGACTGTTTAACAAACTATAATGTGACTTAACACTTTATAAAGTACTGAATTTGTTAGCATTGATTTGAGTTTTTTTTTTAATTGTTGGATTTTATGAAGAACTAGTATATAATAATAATTACAACATACAATCTAAAAGTTTTTTTTCCCGTCGTATTACCAGGTTTTAGACGTATAAAGAGAGGGAGAAAGGCAGACAAATGAAACAGAAATTCTTTAGAAAAATAAAAGTATAAAATAAATAGAATCTCAAAATCCCAACTCAAAATCTCAATGGTGAACATAAAAATAAAAATGAAAAAGTTTTAAAATTAAATTAAAAACATTTATAAATTAACCAAATGCAACTTTGGACTTAGGACCAATAAGTGGGGTTAAACTAGTTTGATGGTACTGACCTTCTATCAATGGAACTTGGTAGGCTAAAATATAAGTATCCAAATTCATAAAAATCTCAAAAAATTTAGAATTTCATAAACGATAAAAATTCAATATTGTACATATATGCACTTATGTAACACTTCAATAAAACAACATCTCCTTTACAATATGCGTACTTAACTAACCCATAATGAATCTCAACTGCAGAAGCATACTTTCTTAGCAGAAACCAAGAAAAAAATTATAATTGGAACTAATGACATTAAAATGAAAGGAAGTGAAATAATTAAATAGCCTCAGCATTATTGATAAAAGACCGAAAATGAAGAAATGCTATGTGACTAAACCGGTACTTTGCCCATCATTTCACTGAAAACAAAATTTAAGTATTCTGCTTGGGTACAGATTTGTGATGCGTGAAACATTTCAGCTCGTTATCCATGGAACAGAATCCATTTGTTTATACTTTATTTAAGCTCCCGGGATATTTTTCAAACTCCGAATCATGTAGAAATCAAAGAGCTCTGCTCAGAGCTTAAGTCGTTATGAACAGTTTAGGAGGGATTGCAGAATAAGATGCGGGACAGATCGGCAATGTGCCAAAAGGCCATGGCATTTTTTATTTATTTATTTACTCTTTTTTACACACTTTCCTTTTTTTTTCTCTCTCTTTCTCTCATCCTCGGTTTTTTTTCCTACTGCGCTTTCATTCGCCTGGCTCAGTACCATGTGATCTCTCATTTTACATGTTCTTGTCCGATATTAGGAGATTTGTAAAAACTTTAAGGTTTTAAGTTTGGCATTTCATCCGTCAAATAATGAAAGAAGTCTGGGGAAAATTTGAATAAAGAGAAATTGTTTGTTTGTGTGTTAGATGGGATCTTTCTCAGTAAGCAATGAAGTTTCTGGACTTTTTTTGGTAGGGTATTTAATACGTATGTTTAATGCACGCTTGTAAATGACAATCGTTTTTTGTTTTTTTAGTTCTTTTTTTTTTAAAAAATAATCAAAATACCTAATTTATATATTTTTTAAGAAGTTTTTGTAATTTATTTTTTATATAATACAGAGAAAGAAATCATTTGCATTCTCTCTTAATCCAGTTACGGGTTTTCCCAACTTTTAATTATATTTCTTATTCACACAATGTTTCCTAATGAAACATAAATATCCAGATTTTTGTTTTTAAAAAAAAAAAAAAATTATATGTTTAATATGGAGGAAAAAATAATAAACTGAATGTTTTCTGATTAATTTCTCTCTGAAAGAGACGATATCTTTTATTTCATTGAATTCAAAAATTCAATGGGGTGCTTGTTAGCTACAAAAAATTATTTTATATTTTTTAATAGAAAGAACTACTGTTTAAAATATATAGATTCAAACATAAATGATGCTATTACGTTACAATAAATTAATAACAAAATGGATTATATTAAAATCATTAATTATTTTAAAATTTTTAGAGCTCCATTCTAATTCATAAATTTCTCTACTTATTTTGATAACACTACACAAAAAATTGCAAGAAACAATATTACTAATATTTTTTGAAGAATAAAATACGCATTTAATTTAATTTAAATTTAGTTCTCTAAAAAATTGTATTATAAATTAATTATATGATTAATTTTGCTAGAGTAAGACATTAGTATTTATTTCGAAACATACTAAAAATACAATTTTTGCGTACAAAATATCAAGCTGTAATGTTCACTTTTCGTATTACAGATAAATATAGGTAACAGACGAATATTAGTTGACAATCATCAGGGGAAAAAATGCTATACATTTAATATTTACACGAATAAAAATTAGAAAAATATCTTAATTATCAATAATAAGCACAATGCTTGTAAATTATCTTAGTAATATGCGGTTCATTACTTCTAAATTTTTAATAATATCGCGCTTTACATAAAACTAGTTAACTAATTATTATTCATATAAAAAAAGATTTCAATTGAGTTTTCTTTTTCAACAGCCCTTCAGACTGTTTACCTCCAATTTTATCAAAAAGAATTTCAATTTATTTAAAATATCTCTGTGATTTAAATTTGAATGAAAATCATGAAGTTCAACTTTATTAAAATTATTGAGTAATACAGTGCTTCTCAAACTTTCCATACTTGCGTACCAATTTTCAATCATAATTTTCATCGCGCACCCCCTTCCATACAATAACAATGTATTAAATTTAATAATAATATACTTTGAAGTAAACTAAAATATGAATTTAATTATAAACCGTACAAATTATCAAGGTAATTATTAAATTTTGTATATAATTTTATGACATTCCCATAGGGTCACTGGTAATTATTAAACTTGTTCTTACTGTTAAATTAATTATGAAACACATTGCGTGTGTGTGTGTGTGCAGTGCTGATACATTTATAAGTGTATTACATCAGTGTAAATCTGTATTTTATGATGTCAGAATGTATTTTGTTTTGCTTCTTTTCAGTAAATTATTAATTTTTTTAAAAATAATATATTGTTTTCGACTTTTCGATGTACTCGCCTCCCCCCTTGTAGGGTTATCACGCCCCCCTAGAGGGGCGCACCCCACAGTTTGAGAAACACTGGTGTAGTACATAATATCACGCTTGTGACTTACTTTGTTTTTATAACTTGCTTTATAACTTAATACAGCGTTTCTCAAACTGCGAGTGCGCCCCCTAGGGGGCGTGATAATTCCACCAGGAGCCGCAAACATATCAAAAAGTCAAAATAAAAAAAATAATTAAAAAATATTAAGTTGATGAAAATAATTAAAGCAAAATATTTTCTGAGATGATAATAATACACATTTACAATGATATAACATACATATAAATGTATCAGTACTGCACAATGTATTTGATCATCAATTCTTCAGTACTAAGTTAAGAACAAGTTTAATAATAACTAGTGATCCCATTGGCTTTTCACTTACACAATTATATATTAAATTTAATACTTCTCTTGATAATTTGTACAGTTGATAATTAAAGTCGTATTGTAGCCTTAGCGTCAAAGTACATTACTATTGAACCCTACACAATATTATTGTAGGGAGGAGGGGCATCACGAAAATTATGAATGAAAATTGGGTAGCAAGCATTGAACGTTTGAGAAGCACTGCTTTAATACATGAAAATGTATTTCAAATACTTTTCTCAGTCAAATAATTACGATGCAAAGTTGGAATTATTGCCCTATGCTTAATGATTCTAGTTAGATATACCATATAAACATTTTGTAGTTAATTTCAAATTATATGAAAAAATTAACTTTTATTTTTTAATCAAATAAAGAAACTTAAAATATCTAAGAAAAAAAAATCAGAGTTTTTATAGCTCACAAAGTTAAATACATGCCTTAAGCAAATTTGTTCTTTATACAGAAACGTTTTAGATCCCATTCTTACTGAATATCATGAAGATAGAACAAAAATGCGATAGCTTACCATTCTGAACTTAGTGTTCTTTTAAACTCATATGTAATCATCAGTGACAATGAAATTTGGGTTTGTGGATTGAAGCGATTCTTATAGACTTTAATCTCATAATTCCTTACATGGCTAGAAATGGTGGAATATTTGACACTGTGCCTTCGTCGAAGCATAGGCGTGAAGCAGTAGTGGCATGTTTTTAATGGAGTTATGCTTGACGAGATAACCAATTGCATTAGTTAATTTGAAGTGCCGCTTGGTACGTGAGGGGTCATTACCGACCCGTTCTGAATACGTTCTTTGGTAATAATTACACAATTGGTGTTCGGCCTCTGACTGTAGTCTCTTCTGAATAATGACCATAAGTCATAATTGCTTGCGGTCTATTAAAACTAATCACATTCAATTTTAATGAGTTTGATTTGAATGGGGATTATATTCAGAGTGGACTGTGCATAATGTGCCGTTTACATTAGTTCTGTCTCAGTCAGATTTAAGAATGGTAACACAAGTGAATCGAATCGTTACTTTTCATGTTCAGAGAAGTATACAATCGATGATTATGGATTGTAGGTTCAATTGCGGTATCCAACTAAATAATTCTAATCGTCCAGTCGAAAATAGTTTTAAATTTTGTCAATCGAAAAACACATATTTGCTGTTTATTTTGAACATTTATAATATCTTAATATTTACACGATTTAAAGAGTTAAAAATATAATAATAATTGAATATTTAATGTATTTTTAAATTAAAATTAAATGATTGAATTATTCATCAAAGATGCACTTTAATATAAAACAACATTGCTTTAGCTTTGTTTGATATTAAGGTTACTTACTATGTTCGAAATGTTTTTGATGTTTAGTGTCACTTGAGTTAAAGTATGCACATAAAATTGTCTTAAGAATATTATTACACAAAAAACTTATTTAAATGCAATTTTTTAGAACAAAATAAAAGGAAAAATAACATATTTTCATAACATTCTTTTTTTTATGGAAAATCTTCTATAAAAATATTTTGACTATATACATACATCTGTCTGTATTTTGCCTAAGACCTCTCTACATAACCTGAACTAGGCGTCTTGAAAATTTCACAGTATTTTTAGTGTTACCATCAATTGAAATAATAACCGGTGGTTTTAGTAAAACTTTCATTATACTGATGTATTAAAATATGAATATAAATCCAGTTTTACAATATATATATATATATATATATATATATATATACCAAAAATGGCTATGTGCAGAAGTTTTAGCTACAAATAGGCAAATTATTATTATTATAGAAGCCTTTTCTACAAAGGAAGAATGATTTAAAAATGTGTCGTTTTCTTTTAATTATTTATTTGCTAAAAAATTTCCCTTAAATATTTTTTTTATTGTATTCATATTCCTAAAACAATTTGGTATGCATATTCTATAATTCAAGAGACACTTAATATAAAAAAATCATTTATACGATTTTACAAAACTACGATTCCGAATGTAGTCAGATACCTTAATTATGAAAGTTAATAATTCAAGAAAGAAGACAAGGCAAGTAATAGATACTGAGAGAATTGCCAATTTCTAATTTTATAGCCGTTACTTCTGCAACGTGTCACCATTTATTTATAGTTTTCCATTTCACTGCCGATTTCAGTATTCAGATCTTTGAATATCAATGAATCCATGGAGTGGAATTCATTTTCTCCTGAATTTTTTCTTCAAAGAAAAACCATTCCAATTTCCATTGCATAACTGAAAAATGCTCCTTTCATATCCATATGCCTATTTAGTCGAATCCGTTCACCTACATATTTCCCTTCTAGTTTTTATTTTTGATTTATAGATTATTTTCAAATGTTATTCATGCATTTTGCAGTAAGTAAAAATATGCATTATAATTCCAAAATGACACTGAAATTAACATTTTATTTATGTAATTTTTCAAACTCGAGGAATATCACATTAGCTTTGTTTAAAGTTAAAAACTTAAAATCATTTGTCAATTTTTGTTCTAAAAATCTTATATGTTTCTCTTTTAAAATTTGCCCTTTTTTTTAAATTATATTTATTTATTTCATTTTATACACCTTTTTATTTTAGTGATTCAAGAATAAATTGGTAGATTAAATGTTACTAACAATTGAAATAACAGCAATACAGTTTATTTTCATTTTTATAGTTAGCAGTGAAAAGAATACTTTTATTTCATAATCTGCTCTGTCCTAGCCATTTTTTTTAGCTTAAAATTTAAATAACCAAAACCAGATTTATT
>BMAV01007113.1:1146342-1172065 GCA_019973955.1 Trichonephila inaurata madagascariensis
AACATTTCTTCCTGAATGGATCGACATATTTTACTTTGTTTTTCATTTGTGCAAAGAGAAATAAAAGAAGACATTATCCCCAGAACTACAACACCGAGTATGATTTTAAAGTCCCTGCAACGCCGCGATTACGGAAGTGAGCGCATTCAAACATCAACGCACCGTACAAAAATGATTCCGAGCGATTTATCTTTACGTACACGGTGATTTCTTCTGTTTTTATATTGCTTGTCTTCCTAAACCAGAGACAAATGACCGCATATGGGGTGGCATCAGCTCTTCTCCTAGTGAATTCTCTAACAGGACGGTGAAAGTAAGTAAAAAATAATGCAAAGGAAAGCGAAAAGTGTACCAAAAAAGAAACAGACAAAGCCCTCACAAACAGCCATTCTGGTGCCTTCCGCCAAAAAGTAGAGAAAAAGAAGAGATGCGAATGCATGGCATTATTTTTGCATCATTTGGATCTTTGAGATCAATTGCCTGTGAAACAATAGAGAACTTCTAGCAGCCAACGGAAACTGTGGCATAAAAAGGCTCCTCAGGCATGCGACCGGTAACTGTGCGTACTGTGGTCATCAGTAGGCTCCCTTCCCCTCTTTAATACCAAACTCAGGCGTTCCAATGGGCAGCGGTTCCGCAACAACACATAAAGATCAAATTGCGGAAGTACTTCGGGATTCTTCTTTCCGCTTAACTGTTTCCAAGGGCAAGCTTTTATCCTTTGATGCCAGTGGGCACAGTACTTCGAAGGGGTAGTCGGGATTCGTTAGCAGGACTTTTTAAAGCTGCTTCCCTTTTAGATGCGCTTCCTTGCTTTCTACCCAGTTTTTCGTCAAATCGATAGTTTTTATGATACCTTAGTCGAACTGTTGTAATGCAAACGACCAAAATTTGAATGAGAACCAGGGATAAATATTGAATCAAAGAGTAGTAAACTGTTTCTTTGGGAAAGGAAGAAAATGCGAAAGTTTCAGTATCAGAACATCTTTATATGTGGATTTTTCTTACCTTCTTTAAAAACTTTTCAGTTGTCCCGTGAGTTTTTGTGTGTGTTTTTGTTTTTAATATACTTGAAGGGGGAAAATGGGTCACAACTCTTGATATGATTTTCCACTTGCATTTTTTCATCAAAATAACACTGTTTTTTGTTTTCGCTGCATTTTAATACAAATGTAAAATAAGAATATCAAATCATTTTCCCCTCTCTCTTGCAAATAAAGTATTATTAATTTTTTTTTCCCAAAAAGAAGTGCAAAATATTTATTGATTTTCATTACTTTCTTTTTTAAAAATGCAACAGAGCTATATTCAATATCTTGTAAAGTTGTTAAAATAAAATTTATTAACAAAAAAGCAAAGTTTCGGCAAAATTGGCCAGCCTTTTTTTTATTATTATAGCAAATCTTGGTTATACTTCTACAGCACAAACTTCATACATTTTTTTCATAATTTTTATTCAATAAATGCTTAAAGGGAATTAGCCCAAAACGTATAAGCAAAAGACAATATCACAAAAGAAAAACAAACTAATACTGTATTATATAAAATAAAATACGTAATAATATATGATGATGGTTAATCATTAAAACAGATCCAACAAAATGAAAAAAAAATAAGGTAAAACTAATTTTAAATACGCATTCTTTTGTTTTATGTATTTTTTGTTCTCAAGAGTTTATGTCAAATTTTTAACACTGAAACATACGTACATTTAATAAGTACAGTAATACTTTTGAATTTATTTACTACATGTTTAGAAAATGTATCTAATCATATGTATCTAAGCTAACTGAATAAAGATCATAAATATTGATTTTTTATTTTAATTTGAATTTTTTAAGAAAAAAAAATTCAGTTAAATAAAATATATTATTTGCTTCAAACAAAACTCAGAGACCGTGGTAGCTGAGTGGCATGATCACAACTTGTGGTTGGCATTATCGAGTCACGGATTCGAAATCCAGTGCCACTGAAGACTCGCCGTGTAGAGGAGCTAATGCTCTACAAATCTGTCAAGGCTCAAAGTCCATCTGTTGGCATGGTTTGAAAGTTTAGAGTTTCAATGGGTAGGCGAGTTCTCCACGACTCACAATAGATTCATGGTTTGTAAGTTTCAGATGTCGTTTACACCATTTGGCCATGGCTCAAAATTACGAGGTCCATTACCAATAATCTTAATGTTGGTTCACAGTATGACGTAAATAAAAAAAAAAAGTTTTTTTAAAAACATAAACATGAACAAGTGATTGATAAGACAAATATGTGAAAAAAAACATTACTATAAAACTATTTATCAACAAAATGCTCCAAATAGAAAAAACTGCTTTGGTTTATTCGTTAATTAATTAATTTAAAAAAAAATTCAATCAATTATAGATTTGTGAAATCAACATTTATCGAAAGAAATTGACAAATATCTTCGAAATCTTTTTCTAACCGCAATGCAAAAATTCATCGTGACGTAATGTTATTAAATAT
The DNA here is from genome assembly GCA_019973955.1 of Trichonephila inaurata madagascariensis. Classification (NCBI taxonomy): domain Eukaryota; kingdom Metazoa; phylum Arthropoda; class Arachnida; order Araneae; family Nephilidae; genus Trichonephila; species Trichonephila inaurata. The sequence goes on from BMAV01007113.1 coordinate 1,148,821, forward strand.
AGCACAGGAATAAAGAGTTCATGAATATCTTAAAACTAAGGAGCAGGTTTTCGCAGCTAAATTAAAATTCATGCCTGTGCGTCAGGTGCAGTTTTCTATTTTTATTTCGGTCATCAACACTTCTGTTGCCCTTAGAGCCCTGTAATCCAAAAGAATTATTTTTTATTGCGGTATATGTCAGAAAATTCTTAGGGAGACAAAAAAAAAGATACAGGAATACTAGAGAATCATCTTAGAGTAGCTTCTATGACCAAGCTGTAAAGCTCCGCTGCAAATGAAAAATAGGAAAAGTTATTAACATTTTAATTAAAGAACAGAGGCCTTCTGTGTCTTCTATCTTAATTGAAATGTTAATACAGCCATTTTTTTCGCAGGCTCCCTATTACTGGGGATAATTTAGCACATCTTGCATTTAATAAACAAAACTAATCCTTGGGCAATGCTTAGAAGACTCGATATATCATCAGAAGGATCCGTAGCGGAGAAGGAAAAAGAATGACTTCTGTAGAATTTATTCATTTTAAAACTTGAATATTTCGATGAGTTTTTTGTTCGACAGTATTATGTACTGGGGACGGAAAGCGGTGAGGTGTTTTTGAATAATAAGGCTGGAAATAAAAGTACTTGAGAGTAGTGCACAAAAGACTTGCCTCACGCAAATTAAGTTTCATAAGAGGTTTTAATTTTCTCTGTCTTTTTTTATTCTTCCCTTGTTCTTGTCATTTCTCTTGACCGAAAACCTTATTTCAGCATTTTTTTTATTACTGTTGAAAATTGCCATTTCAGAATATTAGCTATTAGATAAAAAAGATGGAAGAAAAAACTTTTTGTACAACTGCTAATGTTCTCGTGTTTGCGCTCTTGATTAGATGAACGATAAATGACTAATTAACGCTTGGGTAACATTTATTCTATGCAGATAAACTAACTGCATTATTTTTTCTACTTTATCAGCAGTTCATTTTTTTTTCTTTCATTGTATTAAATTCTGTCAACCCTTAAAATAATTCAAATCTACATTAATAATATTTAATTTTCATGCAGACTTTGAAAGTTTAATGTAATAAAGTTTAATATAATTTTCATGTAAACTTTGAAAGTTTAACAATATAATATAAGTAATCATCTTAAGATATAGTATTTCTATTAAAAGTATGTTAACTTACATAAATGAAAAAAATAACATAATTAAATTAACAATAAATCAGTATAAATGTGGATTTGTTTTATAGATTAAAAAAAATCCTAAAGCAATTCTTAATGATGTGCATTGAATAATTCTTGTACTCTTTATACTTTTTTCTTACAATTTATTAAAATTTGAACAGATGCAGCTTGCTGAACCACATGCATTTGTATATTATAGGGATTTTATTTGTCCGTAACTTCTTTGTAAATATGTTTAAAAATCTTAATTAGAATCTAAAAAAAACTTAATTACAGCTGTAATATCAATTAACGTATATATTTGAGAACAACTGCAAATAACACAATATGAAAAATTAGGCAATTTTAATTATTCCGTGTTTAGTCATACAACTTTTTCAATAACTAAATATTCATGTATTGCATATGTTTATGAAAAGAATTCGAAATAAGTTTTATAAGCTTTACTTAATTCATACAATAAGTACCCTATATAGTGTAATTAATATATAATGTAATTAATATAACAGAGTAGTTGAAAATAAAATTCTGGCAAATAATTAGCATTGATATTTATTTTTTTTTTGTGCTAAAAAGTATGACATCTATTTTAATTTAAGCAACATTTTTAATTAAAAAAAATTAATCTTGAAGTGAAACATTTTGCATTATTATGCATTTAGCTTTATTATTTTAGAAGATTAAAATATGTTATAAGCAGAATGTAACACAATGAAAAAATAGAACACGTTGAAAAAAGTACTAGTTCCATTAGAACTCATATTATTTACTATGTAAATAACTTCACTGCAACTTAAAGTCACATAGAAACATTTTAAGACTGATGGTTATACGTGCAATAATGGTAACTAATTTACGAATATTTCTTTCAGGAAATGAAAGTGAATTGGGCTTCATCTCCCGGAAACACTCCAAAGCAAGACACCAGCAGTAAGTTTTGCTAATACTTTCTTTTTTGAGTGTTTTCTTATCTTCTTTCTACGTTGAGTATAAGGTATGAACTTGAAAACTCGATGTTTTCGTATCTAAAAGAGAATCAAGTTTTTTATTAGCTGTAAAAAAAAGTTTCAACTGAAATTGACTACGCATTACAAATTTTTGTTAAAATTTTATAACTTGCTTCTGTTTTAGCTTCAATTTTCAGCTCTAAATGTTAACTTTATTTGGTGATCACTGTGGTAATAATTATTCCAGATAATTAGGTGTACGGTCCCCTCTTAACTCAAAATCATTAGCAGCTAAATTGTATAGAGTAAATCTGTACTGGACATTTTTCTATAAGTTTTTATCAAATGAACGATAAAACAAAAGAAACAATAAATGCGAATTCGGCGTTGAAAATGTACAGTACGACTTGAATGAAAATTAACACGCATTTGTAAGTTTATATAAACTGCTGTTTGTAAAAAATGCAACGCCATGAATAAATCATCAGAATTAAATAAAATTTAATGCACAAACGACTTATATTAGTACAAATAAATGATGAAATTATCAAAAAAACAAACAGTATTAAGTGTCTGAAATCAGTATTTGGTGTAACCACCATGCCCTGCAATAAGTGCTGCTATGCGACGTGGCATGAAATCAAACAGATTTTGGATGTCTGCTTGTGTAAGAGAATTCCATATTGCTTGTATGCGCAGCAAAAGTTCGTCTTTTGAATTTGCAGGACGCGGATCGAGAGCGAGACGCCGACCAACCAAATCCCACACGTGCTCAATAGGCGAATAAGCAAGCCAAGGAAGAAGTTGCATGTGTTAGGCTGAACAGAAGTCTAAGACAGTCTTTGCAACATGTGGGCGTGCAATATCCTGCTGAAAGATAGTTCCAGGGATGCCTTGAAGGAAGGAAACGACTTCGGGATGTGGCACTTCACGGACGTACCTGTTGCTATTGAGATTACCCTCAATTCGTAGTAAATTGGATCGTCCATAGTACGAAATCCTGCCCCAAACCATAAATCCGGTTGTTAGACCGCTATGTCGTTCGATAACGCATTCTTGAAGGAAGCGTTCACCGGCATAGTGTCTAACACGAATGAGGCCATCATGGTCCCACAAATTGTAGCGTAATTCTTCTGAAAAGACAACTTGGTGCCAATCAGCTTGCCAGGCTCTGTGCTCATGAGCTCATTGCAGATGCAGCCGTTGATTTTTTGCCGTGAGGGGGATCCTGTATAAAGGCACCCTTGAACGTAATCCACAGTGCAGCAGACGTCGAGGAATTGACGAAGCCGACATTAGTACACTTGTAGCAGTAGACCAACGTGCTGTCAACTGCCTGGAGGAAGCTGTACGAACATTCACCACTATGCGGAGCAGGTGTCGATCGTCGCGTGCTGACGTCACCTTCTGTCGTCCACTGCCAGTTTTTCGAGTTGTTCGGGCTTGTAGGTCCACTGCTTCCAAACTCGCATCACTGTGGAACTGTTCCGCTGCACACGAGCTCCTTTTGCGTGATAGAATACTCCTTCTCGAAGGCCGATAATCTTCCGCCTTTGAAACTCCGTAAGCTGTTGAAATTTCTCCTTATTTCGTCATGGAGGCATACTTAGGCTTCACTAAACATTCGCCACTAACAAATAATCATTAACTATTTTCAATGTCCAGCTACAGCCCTCTATTTATACTCTTTCAGCATCAGTTCAGAGGGCGTTGAACATGAAATGAATGCTAGGTGGCTCTGAAACTTTACTATTTTACGTAACATCTTATAATTGATATCTGCTGCTTAGTTCCTTTAATTCTGATGATTCCTTCATGGTGTTGCATTTTTTACAAATAGCAGAGTACGTTGTTGCCCAAATCATCACAGTATTATGCTAGGATTAATATAAAACAACTTTTCTGCTAAGACAGTTGAAAAAAATATTATAAATGTAATTATTTTAATAAACTTATTGCTTTTCATGAGTTAGAATTTCAAATGAGTGCACTTGTTTATTAATAATAAGTCTTCAACTCGTTTTTTTTAAGATTAAAACACGCTGAAAAAATAATAATTCTGAATGTTTTTACAAATTTAAGGACTGAGTTTAATTTGCTTAAGAACTGTTTTTTTTTTTAATAAAAAGAAAATATTTTTTCTCCTAAATTCAAAGTAATGTCTTATATAGTTTATTATGTACAAAATAATTTACATGCAATTCAAGAAATGTTTAAATTATAAACAATAACTATGATGTACTAATAATATTACACACTAAATCTATTACAGCTATTGCATGAATGCGTAATAAAAACTCATTTAAAATAAGCTTAAACCAAATTTAACATGATCAATGAGTAATATATGTGACTAATTAAATTATTTTACAGGTTATTAAGGATTTTGAAATATTTATATAGCTTGGGGCACATAAATCACTAAAATATTTAAATTTAATTATCATTACCGAGAAAATATTTGTAACACGTCTGAATTTGCTTATGTATTCATTAATAACTAATGAGAATATAATGCTATTAAATTGATGAAAAATCTTGCATACATATATGATTTAAATGGCATTTTATATATCTAAATTGTGGTACCACGTTCTGAATTATTACAGCGCTTTATAATAAATATAAAGCTTTATTGAATTATTATTATACATTAAATTTACCTCCTCTGAAAATAAGAAAAGCACACATCCATATTTATTCTTAATCTTTTATTCTCCTAATCTCTCATCACAGCCGCAGTTAAGTCTCTTCATAATTTACGAAAACTTTATTGAAGTCGGTAAGTACGAAAAGGAGATTATGTATAATCATAGAGAGGCCCCGGTCACCCCTTCCGAGCTCCGCGTCTGCGCCTTTTTGTGTTTGACACCTTATGGCATCAGTGAATTAAGAGTCAAAGCCGTAAACCGTGACTATCAGAAACTCTAAAGGCTCCATTAATTAAATGTTTCTCGCAAAAGACTTTTTAACAAATCGTGACTCTTCCAATAATTTATCTTTAAAATCAAAAACGTTCGCGTGCAACCCGTGTGTCCAAGTAAAGATGAGATTACTTGAAGACCTGGTTAATGTCTTATTGTTTATGTGCTTTGGTGAGCAATCAGCTAAAATCGTTACGAAGCCTATGATAAATTGACCGTTGTGTCTCAGACCTGTAGGATACTTAATTATAAATTGAAATCCGATGATTAATTAGGGAAATATTTTCACTTAGGTGGCGTATTGATCAACCTGCCATATGCTCCAGACTTGGAAATTAGGTTTGTCAACTGTGATCTTCGATATATTATACGAAGTCCCATTCTGTAGCGGCTGGAAACAAGCATTCACTTTCGATGCTCATGGGAATTTCGTATTTAAATGTAGCCGAGAGAACTCATTTAATTCAATTGCGTTGAAGTATTGCACTTCCAATGTCTGGGAGATAAAATGAATTTGAGGGGAACAGTCGGACTCTGGTTCAGTTATTCCTGATTATTGAACTAGGTTAGACAGTCTCCTGAGAATTAGCTAAGTCCATGCAGGCGTAGGTGAGGACGATCATTTATATCTCATTAATTTACGTTAAATCTCTATTAAATTTACCTCAACCACTGGAAGATTTTGGCACGTATACAGCATTAATGTCAGATTTTAATATCAATATTTATTTCAGGAAAGATAAGAAATATCATTAATCTAGGCTTCCTTTGGGTTGTATTTCAACTTATAGTGCTTTAAAATTACTCACTATTTAGAAAAAAAAACGTTGTTTCAAATTGTTTGATTAAAAAAAAAACCGTTGTACAATACAGCCAACTCTTTTTTACACGGTATTTTTCACACGGTTTTAAAATAGCAGGGTACACGAATTTAATGATTTTTTTTCATACGAACTTTTTGTTCTTGCACGACTTTCTAAGATACTTAGGGATTCATGCCCTTTAGGTGAGGATGATTTAAACGAATTTATGACAGTTTATGGTAATAAAGAAGTCAACAATGACGAAAACCAAGGTTCGGTTTGGCTACTAACAACTGATTTAATTCACGAGGGCTTGAAATTTGCTACAAGTATATCAACGTAATCATAAGTTTTTTGTAGCACGATATCGAAAATTATATAACTGGAGAAACCATAAAAAGCAACAACTAATAACACACTTTTATATAGCAAAAAAGAAAAACAACAGAGGCCGTTAATAACGAAAAAAATTCTTCATTTGAAACAAAACTGACAGTTATGCTAAACATACCTGACACAACTACTGATGTTAGCATTTTTGATCCAGTTCATAATAAGCATGCATGCTTGTTATCAAATAGCGATGAATAGTTGTCACTTGGCAGTTTTTTACACCTAATTTCAATTTGAATTTTTATATGCTGTATATTCTTATAGGCTGGATTTTCACTGCATTCTAATTTTATTTTTTTTAGTAGTAAAAAGAAATTGTTTTTATTTTATAAATATGTAACATGGATTTTATTATTACATTTTGCACGGCTTTTTGGGAAAATGTTTAGAAATTTTTCATCTTACACAATTTTTTAAAATTGTAGAATGTATTCCCAAATTTACTGTATGTCACCTGTACTTTTTTATATGATTTTTTTGCACGATTTTCTAAGAAAAGTATTTACCGTGTAAAAAAAAAAGAGTTGGAGGTATTTTGAATGATAAATTTAATTTTTAAGCAAATTTCTATATTTAAGTTTGGTAATAATTGCTTTTATTCCTAATTAAAGCAAGCATATTGATTAATGGAATATTATCCATAGAAAGTATGGAATAGAAACTATTTGTCTACTTGAATACAATGAGCTGAAATTGTAGAAAAATTCTAATTGATTACTATTAATATTCAATATCCGATACATACTTATTTAATACGCCAGTTCTTATTTTCCCTCTCCCACACAGTCATAGAAGTTAATAATTCACTAATGACATACGTGTTCAGATAAACATAAATCCCTTTATTTGTGTACTTTGTTTTGAGTATCATATTGTTTTTAAGTAATAAAGGTGTAATTGCTAATCACTGAGATTAGATCATTTTGCTTTATCAACATATAACAAATTTTATCATGCGTGTACACTTGATTCTACACAAGATACTAGTTATAATATTTTAACGAGGAAAATTTAATTAAACAAAAGTTAAAAGATAGAATTGTATGCAAGGATTTACATCAATAATGAGAAAGTATCAGAAACAAAAATTAAGGAAGAATATTTTCTCACACTAATTAAATCATTATTTTTGCAGATATTTAAAATATAAATCTTTCTATATTCAGCTTTTTATTAGTTCTTTTTTGAGAAATCTCATTAACTCTATTTCATTTAGGAATTATTATAGCCTTTCCAATGCTTTCAAATGTATTTAAAATGCCCTAAAATATTGATTTGAAACATATTTAGAATACCTGTTGGTGCTATTGTTTAAAAAGTAAAATAAAGCTAAGCGCAATGAATATTCTCTTACTACTATTTTCTTCCATTAATTTTTGTTTAAAGAAATACTAATGAATCGAAGCATATTTTATTGGGCTAGTTGTTTTAATTGTTAGCTTAGTTTTAAAACCTTTCTTATAACCTTTTTAAGCATTGAGTAAGTGTTTTAGTTTAATAGGAATACAAAAAAGTGTAACAACACTAATTTCAGGGGGAAAAAATCATTTTCCCAATACCTTACAAATATTCAAAGTTTGGTTTTTTTTATAGACAGCTTGTGCAAAAATGAAACGCCTTCATACCGTCTTTGCCGTATTTTTTTTTTTAAAAATCAGTTCTGAACGTACTTTTTCTTTTTAATTTGTGTGTGTCTGTGCATTTTATTAATATCAAATTCATTTAATACTTTCTAATTTCTTTTCTGATGTAAATCAATACTATAAATTTGAGTCTTAAAATCGATAGTAATGAACTCGACGAAGTATTTTTTTGTTAAAAAACTGTTTTATGGAAATGAATAACTAATGTTAATTAATATAACTTCCACACAAGCAGTTACAATAATTTTGCTGAATAAATAAATCTTTCAACCTATTAGAAAGTCGTTAAGACAGAACTATCACACTTGATGTATTTAGTTTAGATATTCACTATACTAGGCGGCAAGCAACGCTAAATGGATTCAAGGTGTGTGCCGTGCAAGTAACTCTTTCACTGTTGATGAAAGGTTGGCCAAGGTAAAAAAATACCCCCTTAGGAACTGTAAAAAAAACTGAAACAACTCTTCTCGTAAGTACATATTGGTGAACCCACCCTGATCATTGATTTTCTCCTTTTTTCCCTCATTCTACTCCTCATTATCCTCTTTTGTTTTAACTTGCGTAACTACCAACTTCATTAATTCTAGGCGTGACCATATTGGAAGATTGATTAACACCGAAAGGTAAAACGTGTGCTTGTGTTGACATGGGTTCATAAAGCCCGATCAATTTTGTCTCATCTTCTTCATGTGCATTTTATTACATTATGCGTGCAATTTAAGCATTAGATTTCCCCAAATAGTAAATTAAAAACTAGTTACAATGGCTTAGACTATGCTATCAACTATCGTTCGCTCACGCTTACACTTTGTATCATATTTTTAAAGAGAGTGCCTGAGAGTTTTAATATTTTGGTAAATTAATCTTGGTATATGTTTTATTTAGTATATTAAAAGTGAAGTAAAATAAAATGGAAAGTTTTGTACACTGTCATTCACGGAAGCATTATATTATATTGTATCATAATAAATAAGAAGATTTAACAACATCTCGCAAGATTGTATATTCAATTATTACTATTTATTAAATATGCATATATTGATAAGTATTTTACGTGATTTATATCACTTATAAATTAAATAATACACTTATATTAAATAAAATTAGACGATAATTGTTTTGATTATAATTTTATAAAAGGAAAAATAAACGAAACATTTTTTTTTTTTTTTTTTTTATAAAAATAAAATCCTAATCAAGGCAAATTAGCGAAAAAGTGCGCAATCAATTACATGAGCTAATGAGATATGCTAATTTAATCAATGTGATTCGTGCTTCTCGTACTCTAACTTCCAATAGTTAAGCAAGAAATGTAAATTTTTAATAGTCAAACACGTATTTGAATTTAAGTGGCTTAAAACCACTGCAATCGTAGATGGCAAATTACGACCAATCACGATTAAATATCTAAATATATACTAGTTACGTAGTCATTCATGGTATCAACATTCACAAGGTCTTGAGGAGGTACATTTATATGATGATATAAGAAGTTTCAAAGATTATTTTTAATGATTTCCGGTGTTCTTATGGCTGAAAAAATTTGAAGGCTGAAGTAACGTCAAACGCATTAGAGCACAGCAATCAATCCAAGTTGTTACTTTTTTTTCGGAGGGGAGAGGCATTGATAATTTGTTAATACCTTTCTGATGGAAATTATCCCAAATAAGTCCTACACTTAGTTGTCTATGGTTACCTCTCCTCTTATAGTCGGTATGATGTTATAGTATTGAAGAGGAATTGACAAATTACCTCTACAATTATTACATCCTTGATTATAGTGTTACTTATTAAGGCACTGTGCTCACATGAAGGAATTGAACCCCCAAGTACGGTGAGTTTGTGTAGCATTGAACATAGAATCCAGAAAGGCAGGATTGGTATGGTTCCGTTAACATGTCAATTAGTCTGCCTCAGATTGGCGCAATGCCTTCTTCACGGTCGAGTCCATATTTGCCTCGGAATCATAAGATAAGTATTTAAGGGTCTAGAGAAAGGACTAGTCAAGCGTAATAAGGCTAACATGAGTGAGCTTCACGCATTCTGAGATAGTAGCTACATAATATGGGTTGAAATTTCAAAGGAATATTGTACCAAGATGCACATCTTTAAAGATGGTTTCAAGATAGATATTTGGTATCGAAATTAAATTCTAGACTGTGCGCTCACTCTTCACTCATTTAATACATTCATGAGTGTCTTAATAAATCTTTACTTTTCTTTTTATTGATTTTACTATAGTGTGCTGAAACTTTAAAAGCTAATTTTTTTTAAAAAAAATCTTACAGATACATTACACGTTTAATTCATATTATAAAAAAAATATACAAAACATATTTTTGCATGTTTCGAACCTTTTCATTATATGCTACTAAATAACAAACATGATTTTAATCGTTACTCAGAACATTGTACATGAACAGTTTTTTTAAAAAAAATGAGCGATTCTTAAAATTCAAAAGCTTTTAAAATTGAAAAATAAACTAAAATATTCAGCTATCCATAAGCTGTTGTGCTTTTGAAAATAATAATTTATCATGCCTGCCACAAGGTTGACGAAATTTTGTTCTTCAAAGTGGCGCGTGTTATCTCTTAAAACAGATGTACCAGCTGGTTTTAAATAATGACAGAATGACTAATTTTCCGTCATAGAACTATACATACTTCACAGCTAGTACTGCTTATTTTTTCAACAATAAATAGCAGCAAAACATGGGATATCTATGTTAAAAATAACAATAGGTACTCAAAATCCGTCGTTAAACAATATATAATACGCTTAATTAATCTGAGACTCATTTATTTTGGATTTAAGGTTTTTCTTTTTAAACATCACCGAATTTAACTAGGAAGATTTTGTAGAATTATATGTTATTAAGAAATTGCAACTGATTATTATTCACATAATAGACAATTTTGGGTAATGAAATATTAGTTTGATAGATTGATTGAATGGATATTAACAAAACACTTATAAAAACAAGATGGAGTCTATAGTGAATCATAAGCGTTAATTTTTTGTTACATCTAAATATTTCATACAAAATTGGAAAATAAAAATAATAATCACTTTCTATTTAATAAGTAGTATTCCTTCAGTGTGAATTATGAATACAAAACCTATCATTAGAATACATTTTCGTCGAAATGGATTGTTATTCTATTTCGAGAATGTTTTTTGATTAAACCTCTTAGAGATGCTTGAATTCGTAGTTAGACTCACCAATAGTAATAATTAGACAATAAATATGAGATATTTAACAGCGTGTCAAAACTTCTTCGATTGTAAAATTGCACCCCACAGCTAAATTGACGACCAGCGATTACAAAGATTAGAATTGCGTGATACGCTTGACCTATATACGTGATATGCATTACATTTGATACCCAAGTACTTACGCTTAATAAAGAAGAACTTAAAGATATTTGGAATTTTTATTCCATCTGAACATCATAGCTGAATTTTCAAGGAATGGAAAACCCCTCATTACGGAGATATAAAACGTGATATAACACGTAATATATTTTAAATATGAGACATAGTGATTTATTTTACACAAAAAGGATAAATCTTAAAAAATAGCAAGGTTATATATGTCCTTTTTGTATGGATTTTTTATTTAAATTATTAATTCATAGAAAGGTGTACGAAATCTTTAAAAAATCTATTTTGAAGAATATTTCCTGCAATTCTGACACGTATAATTGAAAAGTTAGGAAACATGAAGACATATTCTTTTTTAAAGGGACGCAATATGGGTCAATTTTTCAAAAATCGGTCAAAAAACGAAATAAAATTTTTTAGCCACTAAATAACTTTTTACTTATTTTTTTTATATCTCACAAAATTTGAAAGTTCTAAGTTAAGAAACCTAGATTTATGATAACTTTTATATTCGTTGTTATTCACATCCCAATGATAAACAGAAACTTTAAACTGAGTTAGCCCAAAAAAATAAATAACTAGTTCATCTTCATTTAAAATGCTAGGTTTTTTTTTTTATTTTGCAGAATGCTTTTGTAATTCTTATAATTATCGTTTTTAATGCATGAAATAAAAGTTGGTATGCAATTTTGCATCAAAACTATATTTATTTTTTAAAGTAGCTGAATTTAGAATTCATATATTTTTCAAGGAATTTTCAATAAGCATTCATAAAAAAAAGCATTTTACGAATATTTATTATGTGATCACAAAGCAAATACCAACTTTCACTGTATATCTTCCTACGTTTATATAAATCAGAATTCATGAGGGTGCACCAATCATTATAGGTGGTGTAGAATTTTAAAATTATTTACATTGAATTTTTAAATGTTTCGTTAAATAAATTAAATGTTTAGCTTTTGGGGGTATTTAGAGCCCAAAAATTGTGTTTTAAATTATACATATACGTAGGGGCAAACAAATAATGTGTTAATTAAATAAAATATTTATAATTCGTATCTTGTCCCATTTAAAAGGGTTTGAAAGTAGAATATTAAATAAAAAAAGAATTATACCTGAATGTGTAAATTTTTCACCATGCTTTAACGTTAAACCTTTAAATAAATTTTGTATAATTTTATTAAAAACGTACAGCACTTTATAGTTATTTTAAATGGTGTAAATTACTAGACTCTTGTAATTACATGTCATCAAGTGGCTTTGAAATTAATAATCTTTATGTAGAAAATCAGTTTTTGTTTCATGTGTCTAAAACATTAATTTCGTTTCATTACGTGACTTAATCATAAATCATGAAGTTTGTTCCTAAGACATGGTTCATAAAATATTTTAACATTCCAAAAATTTAAGCGATCGAGAATAATTGTCCAGATAGATTCAGAAACTTATTTAAGCTATAATACCTTTTAAGGCTAGGGAATATATAAATTCATATACACATCCATACATGTATAAAATATAAAGTTGAACAAAACTTTAAATACTATAATAAAAACATCTAAAAGCCCTGAAGTTTTATGAAAACACTTTTAATTCCTTCTGAGATTGTGAAATGATGCTTTTTTTCCCTTAAATTACCTTTTCATAAATCTTTTTTTCCTCATGTAAATGCACTCAAGTGTTTAAGCTTAAGCTCATTTCTAATGCGTTGAAAATAATATTTGTGAGCCTGAAAACACAGATACACACTATGCCGAAAGAAATTATATCTAAGTATAACTGAAAGCTATGGTAACGTAGTTTCTCAATGTACGCAGCTTCCGTTTTATTATGTTTATGTACATAGCTCTTTTTTTCCTTTTCAAGAGCAAAATCCTACCGAATGTCTCACTCGTTCTATTGCACCTATTTTTCTTCTTTATGCATTTCTTTCACTTTGAAATTACTACAAGTAACACCTGTAACCAAGAACTCAAGGCGCATCTCAGTTCTCACAGTACTTCATTTAATACGGAGGCCGTATAGGAAGATTTAAAGATTTCGTGCTTGTCGGCCTAAGCAAATATTTTGCATCATTACCAAGTTCTCAGTTTATTTAAAAACTGGAAGCATGTATGGCGTATAAAGGAGAGTTTGAGATGGAAGTAATAAATTTTGGGCTTACGCTTTTAACGCCGAATAATGCCTCTCCAAACAAGAGCGTTTTACCCGTACAAGTACACTGAAAAATTTGTCTTCCTGTATATTTTTTTTCCTTTAGGGGAATTTTTTTCCTTGTTGTTTCTCTCTTCTAGCAGTTTTAAATTTATTACTGCTATTGCTACTTTCATGGGTACTTTGAGTTAGAGTTCGGCAGTAGGAATCAAGAACCTTGATGAAAAGGATTTCAAAGAAATCAGGATTAAGCTTTGTAGAAATTTATAAATACACGAGGGGATTATCTTTGATATCCTTATTATTTACTGATTCAGGGTACATCACACTCTTTGTTAAACGTAAGCTTTCCCTTTTTGAATAAAGTTCTCAAAAATCGCGTGAATAATACCGTTACTTATATATATTTTTTTTATTTCCCGATTTGTTAAATTTTATTCTCATTGGAAGTGTAAAATATTTTTAAGAAAATAGATATGCTTCATGCATGGAATGCAATAAACTTGCAGAATTTCAGTAAAATAAAGAGCTTTATTCTATAAGCAGTATATCCAATAAAAATATACACACGGTGTATTAGAAAAAAAAAATAAATGTGCAAAAGCTTTCTCAATATTATTTTTCTGGAACAATTTTTCTTATCTAATTATGCTATTACTCTCAGAACATATTTCGGAAATGATTAGAATTTATATATTCAGACAGTTTTAAAGAAGAAAGTTCGAATAATTTATACTTTTCCAAAACATACTAGCTATGGACAGGGAATATGTGTCGCAAAATAAAGTTAAAAATACGCCATCGTATCGTAATTTAGCATAATTATAAAATATATTTCGTATATTTTGGTTTGATTCTACTTCCTAATGGAAACTCATATGTAGACAGATACAAGAAATTTCAGACATACTTATTTGAAATACAAGCATAGACGAAAGAATTTAAAATGTAAAAGATATTTATGAGCGCATATTTAATTAAAAATAACAAACTGTGGTGTGTGAAATCAGAAAAATATAACGGCTGGATGATTTTTTTTAACTTTTTTAATTTACATGTGAGCTGAACATTAGTATGCCAATAGGTTTCATGAGTTAGTCTAGCATTATAATTTTTAAAAATCTGCAGTTCTTTTTAAATTAATAGTTATTCTGAATAGTAGGACAGGACTCAATTTTTTCTGTTTGGAATAGAATCTAAAACTTATATCACATGAAGTGCAGATTGCTCTCAATGAAATAGCAGTAAATTTAAAGGAGTTTATTTCTCTTTGAATTTTTTTTACTGATTTATTTCTGAATTTAGAAAATAAACAAATAAGGAAAAAAATTCCTTAGGTGTATTTTTTATTTTAATGTAACTTCAGCTAAATTATTCTCAACATAAATTTATAAGAATTGTGAAATCATTTATTTATCCAAATACTTTTTTAAAACATATTTTGAAAGATAAACGAATGATTTAAGTCTCAAAAGTCCATATTCTTTAATTAATGACAGCTAAAATTTTTATTTATTTTTTGAAACAACCATGAATGTTAAAATACTAAATTATTTACTCTAAATAAAATATTATGTAGCTGATAGAAGTGATAATGCTAATACTTTTAGCACACATTAAAACTCAAACAACTTGTCAAATTTTTCAGCAAACCATATATACTTCTTAAAATTAATTTTTAAATAGAAAACCCATTTTTTTTGCTCTAAAAAGATGATTATTTTAAAAACATGGGCAAATACTTGAAGCAGTTTTCCATTTTTTTGTTTCCTATTTGCTCAAATTATAAAAAATTGATTATACTTCATTCGTCTAAAAAAAGTTACTTAAATTAAACTAGGAACTTAAAAGATTTAATTTAAAAATATACCCGTAAACTGAATACATTAAACTGTCAAGTTAAAATTGCATTTAAGTTATAATTCAAAGACAATTATATGAAAATTTTATATTAAAAATAAATTTTTTAATCATTTAAATCTCAATAACACTTCTGATTTTATTGTGATAGCAATATAATTCATTAAATAGATAGGAATCACTAATCTTGAATAGTATAAAAATGTAATTTTATTAGTTTAAAACTCACAATGAGGGAAATAACTAAATATTTTTTTATATACTATTTTGAGATCAACTATTACATCAAAAGTCATTAAGATCATAAAATGTGCTTTGTCTAGATAGTATCTTATGCTTCAAACACACACTCTTGACTTTTTTCGCCATATTTTAATATACTGAACCTTAATATGAGATAGAAGAGACTGTCATATATATATATATGAATAGCTGGGGCATGTTTACATATAAATTGATAAAAATTGCACAGAGTAAAATAATAAATATGGAAATAAAAGTAATAATTATTCAAGAGCCTGCCCGTTTATCTATTCATAGCGCTTAGAAAAGAGCATAATCTGTTTTCATCAATTAGAGCTTAGGGCCGTTGCAATGTTACATGTGACATTTTATCATCGACTACAGTATCAATACAACACCACGCATACCTGGGGAGAAGCATTCTATATCACAAGTTGCTCACATTGTTGCATAAAATTACGGAATAGCGAGCTTCGAATTTTATGGCGCGGCGTATGCGCGGTGCCTATGAATTCTGCACCTGTCCAGTGTATCTTGAACTGATAAGCTGGGAGCTTAGGCCCGGGAAGGACGCGGCTGTTTCAGACTGAACACTTTGCAGACCTTACAAGACAAACGGGTGGCCATTACTTCGCTCTACTGTTGCTCATGACACGTCATTAGTCTAATGCCTATCTCTAGGGCACAACCTACAGCTGAAGAGATGGAGAGACTTTGCTGAGGTAGATGCCTGAACCCCGCATCTTTATCATACCGCATGATGACGCTATAGTTAGAGAGGAGGAAGGGAAGAAATATCGTCAGCTAAATGATTTCTTTAAAAAAAATTGAAGAAAACTGAAATGAAATATATAAAGATTTCCCTTTTGTATACTGATTTGTTCTGGTTTAAATTGCCTTGATATTGGGATTGATCTTTAACTAAAATTAGGCAAACAAGTGGATGGTTTATTCTTTTCGGAATAATTTGAAAAGTTGAAAATAAAAGAGTCTTTATACAGCCTTTAAATTCGCGCATTTTTACGTAAATATAGATATAAAATCTTAGATTAAAGATTTTCAATGCAATAATAATTATCAAGTTTTTCAACCGGTGGAATTATTTTGTCATTGATTATATTTCTTCCCACATTAATGATTGAGCTCTATTAGAAACTTGAAAATTTATATAAAATTTACTTTAAATGAATAATAATAATAATAAATTGATGTTTACATTTGTAAAATAACATTACAACAGTAAATTCAGTTTAAAGTAGTTAAATGTTTTTACTAAAACAAATTATTTTTCGGAAAGTTCATAGTTGTTTAATAAAAAGGAATTTATTTATACAAATGCCGGACATTTTACCACTAGACCATTAGTCTTTAAAAAGGGATTATATCTTGTATTAAATCTTCCATAAAATAAAAAGCTTATCATTTTATCAAATACAATGGAAATTAATGCGTAAATATTCCAATTAAAAGTAAAAAAAAAAAAGGTTTTACTGCTTAAAATTAGAAATCGATTAAAATTTAATTTAACTATTTTTTTAAAATTTATATTGGAAACCTTTAATTTAAATGTTGTACTTATTTAAACTATAGCTAGGAATTTTACATTTAGTACAAATCTATCTACATAAAGTTAATGATACAAGCATTGAATCTATTAACTAATGCACGTTTCAAGTAAATAAGTACCCATATTTTTGCTTCGTTCAATTCGTTACTTCAAATGAATTCAGAAATAAATTTAAAAATGTTTATATAATTACATCATGTTTCTGAAATCTAAAAAAAAAAATCTCAAATAGTTCAGACATTGTGTTTAATTTCTAACATATTTCAAAATAAACAAAAATAATTTTTATTTAATCGTTATTATTTTTTGTCTCAAGAATTTTAAACCAAGCTCTTGTTATGAAAAGCAGACTTTTCTGATTGTTTAACAGCGTTTCAAATTACTCATGATGCCTTTAACTTAAAATGAAAATACATTTATACGGTCGATTTACAAAAGGCGTTAGTATAATTTTAGGAACTCTTAATGCAGTATTTTACCACACTTTTTTAGGTTTATTCATATAAAAATTCAAGAAATAATGCATGTCATAAGTTTATTTCTTTTCAGATACAAGAAGTAGGCAAGCTCTTATATCTTCATTCACACTTTTAGTTTTAAACTCGAAAAATATGTAATTATGCAAATAAAAACATAATTTTTTTTTTCACTTTCTAAAATTTCTCGACATTATAAGTGTTTCAAATAAAGAAAAGTAAACATCACTCTCTCATATAACTGATAAATTTAAATTTATATATACATGCCCATGTTTTAAATCAATTATCAGCTATATCGGTACAGAAGGCAAGAACAATTATATAAATTCTTCATATGAGTAAAATCCGAGTTCTTAGATTCTTCGAATAAAGTATTGAGTTCAATGTATAAAACCTTTATAACCTGATCAAACATAATATATTGCAAAAACAAAACAAAAAAAAAGTTCGAGAAATAAAACACTCTATTTTCTGATCATTCATGCACACACCCATAGATTTTATTTCTTACTTGCCATATTTCTCTTTATATAAAATAAACAACGAACCAAAAGCGATAAAATTCAAATAATTTCAACTACATTTTTAAAAAGAGCTTCTTATACCAAGACATTGATGAATACATATATGTTACAAAAATTCTTATTTTTAATATAAATTTATTTAAGTTTTCGGATTAAATGATTTCCTATGCGCCTAGATTGATATTAAACTATTTGTGTTTCTCATCCTTTCTTTTGAGGTATCTGAATAATAATTTATTTTGTTGAGGCGCATTTAAAAAATGAGTAATGGTTGTGCTTTAAAAGCTTTTTGACAGTGTTGGTAGCATTTTTAACAAAGTCTTAAGCTGAAAGCCCACAACTGACAAATCAGCAACTCTCGATTTTTTTAAATGCCGTTAAACATAACAAGCCCTTAAATCGTACTAAACTATAATATTTCACATCTAAAACCTAACGTCTTTTTTCTTTATAGAGGGGAGGGTTCTCCTTTATGTTCCCTGTAGATTAAATAAAAACAAGAGACACTTGTGCTTCCCGTACAACGAAGTTTATTTTTTTATCAGGCATTAATTTACCGGATAACTAGACATTATTGAAGGCAAAGTACAAAAGAGCGTTCTGGAACATGTCAAACTTACCCGACCAGGAAGACCCCAGCTTCCATCACATGTGTTCAGCTTTGAAACTCGAAGCGTTGCGGCAATTTGCAAGGACTCATAGCTGCACTTTATTCTCGTTTATTGTAAGAAATAGAGGGGTTGAATCTATTAGCTAGATGGAGAGAACTGACATTGGAGTATTTATTTAGTTGGATACTCTTCCAGCCACCTTCAACTATGCCTGGAACGAGAGAGGGGAGGTAAAGTATATTATTTTCAGCAAATAAACAATCAAAAATCTCTTTGCTTTTGTTGTTAAAACGCCGCGAAAGAGAAGAAGTAGCGGAGGTAAAAGAATGGAAGGTATGCGTATTTAATAACCCTTATAAACAACATTCGCCTGAAAGTGGAAGCATCATCAGAGTATTAAGTAGATAAATGTCCTCAAATATTCCATTAAGCCGTTCGTAATGCTGCGTTATACGTTCGATAGGAAAATGGATAGTTGGTTACGTTACAGCCTGTTTTATTGCCTTGATCACAGTTACGACTCAGCTATCGAGAATCCCCAAAATTATTGCACCTGTACTGCCATTCTGAAGACATAAAACATACGAGTATATTTCCTGACTTACATCACAAATGGATGTATTGTTCCATGTATCCATTCTTTCAGTTAACGGACAATTGTATTACTTTTTTAGACAGAAGAGGTTCATGTAGAGCATCTGTTTTATTTTAACAGTTAATGTTACCAGCCTGTGAAATTAGCCTTATTTTTTTATTCGTCGCATGAATGAGAAGAATTTATGAAATAAGTTTATTGCCACATATAATTTATCTACTGAGGATAATAATTGATTGAAAGCAATGTATTTAATTAGTTGGATTATTTTGGTTCATAAATCGACCCTTTTTCTTGATGTTAATATACTTATTTTTTTACTGGCGATGAATCTTCAATAGAAACAAAACTCATTTCTGAAGAAGTTAAGCTCTTTCTAAGTGTTTATAAAGAACCATTAGTGTATATATAGTGAATTAAAGTTAGAACATAGAGTACGATAACATAGATTTTTCTTATTTACTAATCAAATTTCTGAAATGCACTTGGATCTGAATTTTGCGATGTGATTCTTTAATGAAAGGCAAAGTTTTATTCAGTTCAGAAATTAGATATTTAACATTTTAAGATATCCAATTATCCATTACAAATGGGACTATTTATTGTTCAAAATATCGTTTGTTTCCAAAAAAAGAATATTTTAACTTTTTTTACCTTTTTTTTAGAAAATTATGTTCATAACAATGTAAGATGCATTAAGTTTTATCGGAAGAAATGAAAGTATTGATTAAAAAATAAATAAATTCTTTTAATGTTATATCTTACGAAGATCCTAAATAATTAATTTAACATTATTGTCTCATAGTCACAAAAACTAATGTAGACAAGTAATTTCTTTTATTAAAGCAGTTCTTTTGAAAATAAATCTGATCCCCGTAAAAAACTACATTTTCCAAGCTTATAGATTTTAAAAATATGAAAAATCAAATACAATTTGTGAGTATTATCTTTTTAGTTAAATCACATAAAGGTAATTTACAGTGAGTCAAACTAGTACAATATATATACACACAAAAATATTTTTAAAATGGTTTCTCTAATGTATAAAGATAATTAACTGTCATGACCTATTTTTTTCTTTTGTATAAAAAGAGATTTCAGATACATCTTTAATTTCTCAGTTTTTGTGTGAAACTAAATAAAATATTCTTTTTTTCTACTCCATATAATGTAACTTATTTCATGATCCTTAAAATAATTGTAAATTAAAACTATTTTTATTGGTGAATAAAAATAATGTTCTTGTCAGGCAGCATTTGTTTTTAAAATGTCTGCATCAAGCCAACTGAAAGGTTATGAAAGCTGCACTATTTTAGTTAAAAAAAGGTTTTTATGGCTATTCTCATATTCATCAGATTAAAATTTTGATCTAGAGTCTTACTTTTGAACAGAAGAGCGTTGCAGTAAAATATTCCTTCCAAATGAATTTTTTTATCTTAATAGAGACACTAGTTTTAAGAAAAAATTAGAAATATAATTTGGAACTGTTTGATTTAGGATTTTTTATGTTTCAAATTCTATGAACTGTGTGGGGAAATTAACTCTCTTTTCAATCAATTTTTTATGCATTTTTACCATGCATATGCATGAAAGTATGACTTCTTTACTTCAATTTCCCTTATTGATGCAATCTAGTTAAATGTACTAATTCTTTTAGCTTTATTTTCCTCTTTTTGACTTTAGTTCTAGACGCAAGAGGCAAGTTAGTGGGAAAAATAATTTTATTTAATGTTTGAATAAGCGTAAGAGAGAGAGAGAGAGAAGAGAGAGAGAGAAGCGCGTATATAAATGACAAAATGATTTTTCATCACACATTGATTTTTTTCTTCCTCTTTTTTTTAACCCCTATTTCACATCTCTGTTTCTTTTAGTTCCCAGCTTTACAAAAATCGGAAGCGATTTGTTGTGTTTTGCGTAATTCATTATTGTTCTTTTAACGCTTTAATAATCGAGTTGGAAAAATAATTCTCCTTTGTTTACAGTCATTAATAAATGAGCCTCTATTGTTCTCTATACATTAGGTCGCCCTGTGGTCCGTTGTGTTTTCACTACTGTTCAGTGTGCTTTATTGTGCTGCGACCATTTTACAGGATGTTGCTATGAACGGATGCATTCATAAAAGAATAAGATAACCAGAGAATCCATCCGAAGCTCCTCCCTCCTCATGCTTTTCTATTCAATTCACCCCACTCAACTTCTTCGGGACCTTTTTCTACTGATTCATTGTGGCTAAGCTGATCTAAACCCAAGGATTCTTCTGTCAATGCTTCCTACAATTGCAAAGGGATTTCGGACCATTTTTCCATAAAAGGGTGAAAGAAATCCATACATTAGGGAAAGCTCTTTTCATGTCGAGTTATTTCCATTTCCTTTATTTCTGTTTTTTTTACACTACTTTTTAGTCCTTTTTTCCCTTTATTTATTTTTATTGTTGGATAAAGCACATTAATGCGAATAGAAATCATTATTTTTCGAAGATGATGTTTCATAATAATGAAAGATAGTAGTTTCTTGGAGATATTTCTTCATCAAGATAGTTTCTACTTCTTTTTCTTTCATTCTGAACCAGTTATAAAAAACGCCCGGCCGCAAGCAAGAGTAAAAATAAAAACGTTAATTTTCGAGTTAAAGTCTGTAAACCAAATGATAGAACCACTTTTCTTCATTAAATGTTTTGACAATATTTCCATAAGTATTGGTCATTCCTAAAAATAAATAATTAGCTTTGCGATGCTGTTACAAACAATAAAGCATTGAGATATTAAAAAAGTAAACATTTTATTGAAGAACACTTTTGTTTTGAAATGACGTCATAAAGAACTTATATAGAGAGGAATTTAAAATACTTTAATAAAACTTATATCTCACTGACAAAAAAGAAAAAGGCCATCACTATTATTGTATGAAAAATGTTTTAATTATTACGACAATTCATAGAATAAAGTGTTTGATATATAAAAAAATCATCCTATGCATAATTTATCATGCTTAATTTAATAAAGAGGTTTGTTAGATATTTTATGAACTGCATATATAAATATACATCAAACATGTCTAAAATTTCAAATAATTTCGTTTAATGTAATATTTTTCCCACACAAAAAGTATTTTTTAGCATATGTTAATCTTACTGTTTAGTTATTTTTCACTAACTAAAAAAGTACTTTTAGTGAAGAAGTACTTATGTTGCTCAAAATAAAGGAATCATATCATAAATGGACTCTGTCAAAGAAAAAAGTAATACTAAATAAGTAACAATATCATGTAATTCTTACATTACAGGACATATATAATTATTCTTCATGAAATGATGATCATCAGAACGTAAATTTAAAAAAAAAAAATGTATCAAATATATTTTTTACAAAATTTTTTCTTGTGCAGTTATTTTTCTTTACTTCTTTAAGATTTTACGTTTGGAAATTTGTGTTTAACAGTGCTGAAAGTTGAGATGCAAATTAAAATTTCTGAGTCTGCATGGAAATAAAATAAATTGTAACTAAAGAAGAATAACAAAATTTTCTTTCTTTGTATGTGTGATGATATTTTCTCACAAAAATTATTATTACACGAAAAAAATGAAATTGTTTTTTTAATATTTCTTTGGAATTTACGAAAATACATAAAACTAGGTGGTGATAAACATGCAATTCCCAATTAATTTTACAAATTTACAAATTTCTAAAAATAAAAATGTTTTTTTAATTTAAATTTTCTTAACGCAAAATATAATAAAAAATGATTCGAAACTAAATTTTTGCAATAATTACTACGACTTACTTTGAAAGTAGAATTGATAAATTTCCGTCTTAACCAATCTGAAAAAAAATTGGGTAGGGGGAAGTGATACATTTTTTTTGTGTTATTTATTTCTGATTTATAGAAGATTTATTTAAGTAGTATATATATATATATATATATGTATAAATATATATATATATATATAT
>BMAV01007113.1:1172165-1188450 GCA_019973955.1 Trichonephila inaurata madagascariensis
CCCCCTTAAAATGCCTCTTTTAATTGTAAAAATGCTTGATGAAAGTACACTACGTCATGACATATTTTTTAAATGAGGGGGTGGGGGGCGCGTTACAAAAGCCATGTGATTTATTTGGCTTAATGAACAAATAAGGTCTAAAACCGACGAAAAATGTATTCTTCACAAAGACACGTAATTTTAAAGAGATAAACTTGGCGCCTATTCAAGCAAGATCGCCTTTTCCTTTCAATTTTTTAATGAAAATAATTTTTAAAATATACTTTTCTCCCCCAAAATCATTGTAGTAGTGATTGATTATGAACAATTTCAACGCCCAAGTCTTCGTGACGAGGATATATTAAAATTTGTTGTTTAAACTTAGCTAGGATACTTTTCGATTGTTTGCGCATTAACCCACTTTAGGCTGGGTCAGTTCAGTATGAAAAATGTTCTTAGCTTATTTATTACTCCCTTGAGTAACTTTCGCTGTGCTACTTAATTACAATAATCATTTTAGGATCTTTGCATTGATACTTCTAATGGAAGAGTGTTTATTTTTTACATCAAACGTCTCTATTGTTCATTTATCTTTGCCACATGCGAATACATTGCACTTCGGTTCTTTCAAAGAATACTTTTGAATTGCTATATTTGATAAAAAAATGAGTCAGTAAATTTTCCTTATTACAACAAGTTCGGGCATTTTAGAAAAGTTGATTCTTTATTGTTTCTAAATATTAGGAAATTTTATTTACTTTTTATTAGAGAAAATCCAACAAACATTTCAAAGGCGTTTAATTAAAATGTCTTAGATCTCGTAAGGATCAGTCAGCATTTTATCTAAAAGGAAACCTATAAAATATTTTATGCAGTCCCATATGAATTTTTAAAAAAAGAATCATGCTATCTTAACAAAATATAAGCAATCGAATCATATACTATTTTTTTATTTTAAGAATCGCATTTTTAGAACGAAAATAATGCCAAAACATTTTCAACTTATATATCTATATATGTGCTTTTTCTTACTCTAAAAAGCATAAAATGCATTACATTTCTTCAAAAAATATTTTAATTTATTTAAAGAAATTTAATACATATTTATTATGTTTTTTCTTGTATTTATTTAAATAGAAAAATAAAAACATAAACATATCTTTTTATGATATATGTTGTATATACTTATGTTTAAAGATTAGTATAATCTACAAATTTAAAATCATCCGAATTAGAAATCAAATCATTTTTACGTAACATAATTTTCATAATTTATCCATTGCAATAATAAGCTCTATTTTGAGAGTTAAAAGAAATTGATGAATCAAACAAAGATCTTAGATTTGGTATTAACAACTATTTATTAAAATATTTTTAAAACGACTTGTTTCATTCAAATATGAATATAAACAAAACAAGTTGATATTAAACATATATCTGTTAATTTTTAAACTCTCCTAAATTATAATACGTTGTATGGAATCTTGTAGCAATAACTCTAATGTAATACTTCTCAAACTTTCTATATTTGGGATCCAATTTTCAATTATAATTTTCAGTTTGCCCCCATACGATAGCTATGTATTGAGTGCAATAATAATGTAATTTGAGGCTAAGCTACAATTGCGATCTCAATTATAAGCCGTACAAATTTAGATAATTATTAAAGTCTGTATGTAACTTTTAAGTAATAGATATTTTAAGTAAGTTACTTTTAAGTAATAGGATAAGTATGATGATTTTTGACCTTTCTTATTTTCTGCCCTAAAAACAGAAGCATTTCATATACTATCACTATTTCCAACATCCTAACTTTCTGAAACCTGGTTTTCTGCGTTGGCTTTTTTTGAGAACAGAAAACAGATCTCAGCTAAATATAGAAAAAATAAAAACTCAAAGCGTCAATTTCTAATATAACACCTTCCTTTGAAAAATTTTGCTCAACAAAGCAAGCCTATGTTATTTACTAGTAGTTATTAAACTTGTTCTCTCTTAATTAAGTATTGGTAAGTTAATCATCAAATCCATTGTGCAGTACTCTGATAGATTTATTTTCATAAATGTATCAGTACTGTACTGTAAATAAGTATTTATTTTTCAATATGCCATAATGTATTTTTCTCTGCTTCTTTTCAGTAAATTAATTTTTTAAATAATCCCTTGCTTTCGACTTTTCGATATGATTCTGTCCCCCCACCATGTAGGGTTAAAATGCCACCCCCCTAGAGAAGCGAGCCTCACTGTTTGAGAATCGCTGCTCTAATCAATGATGAAACAGTAGCTTATTTACATATCCATGACTAAATTCATAGCTATGGACGTTTTACGTAAGCATAATAACGTATTTTAGAATTTTATGGTTATATTTGTAATCTGGAACACTTGAAATAAACATCCGTCCAATAAATTTAGAATTTAGATAAACTTTTAAAATCCACGTCACGCATTGTCATCAATCCAGAATCTCAAAACGGCGCACCTGAGTAAACGCAAATATTCCGCAAATACATTTCGTTGAGATTCCTCTTCGAACGCAGATAATTTCAAGGACCAGGCCTAGGGACGCATAAAAATCCCGGTCCCAGACATTTAAGTTATGCACCACGTCGAAAACCTTCTGCGCAACGTCCGGCAAGGGACTTCTTACTCTGAGATCTAGAGATGCAGAAACTAAAGGAGGGAATGGATACTCCTTTCATATGGAGTAGTATGGAGTCTTGCAAAGCACCGAAAATATCGTTGCCTTTAATAGCATTCCCACAGCAAGTTACTCCAGATAGCGCTTGGAATCATTGCCGTAGGGTAATTGTTGAAATGTGTGCATTGAATACATAACTATGCTCCGTAGATAAGACTACGGCGTAGTGGACACCAGTGGACATTACGAGGCGTGATTAGGACCTTCTGTATTAGGATGGATCGCTATGCTAATGAACGAGCACTTTCCAAGACTTGCGGCAAGAGCGCATAAGCAAGTACTTTTATCAAAGCCGGCAGCTTTGCCGTAATTAAAATAATCTTATTAAACTAATCAGACGTATAAATTCAGTGTGTGGTAATGTTAACATAAGCTCGCCTCTGGAGGTTAATAATATTAGCTCGAAGGCAAAGCCCTCCCAAAACACCAGCAATTACGAAGTTATTTCGCATGATACTACATTCGCCGGAATGATACAAGATCTTTGAAATTCCACTCCTAGACTATTGAATTGATAGGGAACAAAGCAGTGATATTAAAACGGATAGAGCGCTATACTATCGGGGGAGTGATTCCTGGTGGGTTTTGGATCGTGTAACCCTCTTGAGTGGAAGTGTGTATTACAGTTTTTCTTCACGAGAGCATCTATTGCGTAAACACAGAACAGTTTATGAATTGAATGCTTAGAATGAATCGTTAATATGATCTTTAATTGCATTTGGTGTATGAAGTACTAAATTTTTATTTATATATATTGTTACAATTTTTGCGTTATTTTTAATTTTTTTTCTTTTCAGAAAAAAATAAAGCTTAATAAAACAGTTTTACGATCTGCATGAAGTATATGTTTGTTTTTAAGTATGCAATATGAATAAAGTACTCTAGTATTTGAAATTATAAGACATCATTATAAAATAAAATTAAAATATTTAAAAATTCAGTTTTTTCAGTATTTTTATCACTTATTTTTATTGAATAATTTCACATTATTATTTATGAAAAAACTAAATTGACAAATCATTGATCATTCAATCACCTTAACATTTAATAGTAAATAAACCTGTAAAAACTGGATCTTGAAAATATGTTTATGAGTTTGGATAGTTGTTTATTTATGTTTTTCATAATTTTTTTTTATTTTTGTTTCTTAATTATTTTTTATGAAATGTTCCACAATTCAATATCGAAAACATTCCACATTAGCCTTTTTTGTGTGAAATGGTTAATACTTAAACTATAACAAGCAGAACATAAAAGCAAATTAGTCATAAACATTCTGGTAATTGAAAAGAGAATTTGTTTTTTCTTTGTAACTCTTTAACTTTACACATTTTTTTTTATTTTGTTTTACCTCAATATTAAAATAAATCTTGTCACATTTTTTGTTTGACTTTAAATTTTGTAAAACGTTCAATTGAGAAACAATTTACTTATAAAAACTTTTTTGTAAATCTACGGATGAAAACTACATTGATTAAAATAGAACTAACTTCCACCAAATTATACCGATTGTAACATGTAATTATGTACAATTTATCAAAACACATGCATGAGCATTTCTCGTGAAAAAAAGTAAACATAAAATGCTCATTACTCATTTATTTTAAACCAACCAACAAAACTCTTATTGATTAAAGAACAAACATGAATTAGACAATATAATTGTGATTATATGCAATTTATCAAAACGCATGCCTGAATATTTCTCACGAAAAAAAGTAAACATAAACTGTTCCTTACTCATTAATTTTAAACCGACCAGCAAAAATCTTATTGATTAAAGAACAAATTTGAATTGGACACGATAAAATGCGCTAGACCAGTCTGTGTGACAAAATGCATGTAGCTACTATTAACGTAAACAAAGCAAATGTATCTCAGCTGGATGCTTCTATTCACGAGAGACCCATCGTCCTTACACTATAATAATTTTCACAAACAATGAAACTAACGCATGGTAGAATAAGCTCATTGTATGAGATTCAGGTATAACAAATAGTAAACAACGAATGCGCGTGCGATAACATCCGTGATTTTAGCTCATTACTGCTAAACGCTTTTGTTCAGCTGTTAAGTGACCTTTTCAGACTAGGAAATGCAATTATGGTTCTAAACTGTGTACCACAAGCGAAATTAATTGCATCACGCCGAGGTAAATCTTTACATGCTGCTTTGACACTTCCTCTTTGCATCATATATTTTGCCTTTACAAGACATGCCAGCATTACGGATAATATCATCACGGAAGCAAAATCAATATTTAACAATTGATTATTGATTTTGTTCTGAATATATGCTGACTAAACAATCACCTGTCAGTATTAAGATAATATGGAACATTTAGGATGAAAAAGAACACTTTCAGGTAAATGACCAAAGAAAGTGATAATAGTTCTTAAAACAGCCCTTTGCACGTTTTATTGAACTCATAAGTAGTTTCCAGATATACATTAGACTAATGTGGGAAACTACTTGAAGATTATGTGTTTTCTAAAAATAAGAGTCTAGTGTAACGTTAATTATGGTAATATATAAGAACTGTTTTATAAATTACCATAGCAGAACTAACAATCAATGTTCTCATATCCTTTTAAAATAAAGGATATGAGATTTTTTAAAAATTTTAATAACTTGGAATATATTGTAATAAATGTTTTATTTTATAAAATTTCATTTAAAAACTAAGCATACAAATTCTAATTAACAAACTAATTACACATTGCAGTAATTGAATTTATTCAAATTATTAGTATTTGCATGCATGAAAAATGAATAAATTACTTTTTTTTAATTATTAAAGAACATTAAGCGTTCAGGTGCATTAAAACAACAAGGAAGTTTCTAAAATGTTATAAAGTGTAACACAATTTTTTTAATTAACGAACTAATTTATCTCAAGTTGATACACTTTACCATCAACTTTATGCTCATTTATTTTAATGATGCATTACAATTAAATTACAATCTATTCTTAAATAGTTTAATGAAATTTGCTCTTTTAAATTAAATGAAGGATATGTAATTAATAAAAAAATGTGATCAATAAGACATTTCTTAACAAAAGAAAGAATACAAAGAAACTGTGTAGCAGAATTTCTGTCGCCAGAATTAGAACTTCTTTCGATACACGATTAATACTCTTTGACATAAATGTTTTACGAAATCCCTCAAAATGAAGCATCGATTTCTAATTTCGAAGTATCAAAACAAGTAGTATCGATATACGACGATAAGAATAGAAATGGACACTGATTGGAGGTAGAGAAAGGAATAGAAGTTTCTTTGGTTCATACAAAAGGACATAGTATTGCTTCTTTTCTGAATATATATGTCTAATTCACTCCAGTGTAAATAGCATGACAGAACGAAGTATAAAAACATACACTCTCGATACTGAAGAAAGGCAATAGCAAATTTAAGCAAATTAGGCAATGCATATATAAAGTCTAACGGTAGTATTTTCCAAATGAACTTTTGCTCTTTTCATTATTCAAGTGCAAGCCGCTTGTAAAATGCTTTGAATAAAATACGATTCTTAAGGCCTTACACTTTAAATTTTTTTTCTCGACCCAATGGTTGGCCTAGCTTTTCGAAGAGCAACCCACTCGATGAATAAAAGAGCAGGTTTCTGTAAGCTAGAATGATCTGTTCGCCTTTTTTTTAGAATTTAATAATATGTATTTGCTAGCTCGTCGGTAGGGGAAGATACTGGAAAAGCTTACGTTGGGAATATTGGCTTTGTGAATGTGTAAGGGGTAGAGAAGGGAGAAGGTTTCGGAATGGGGAAAAAAACGCATATATTTTACTGTCGAATGTTTCAAACAAATTCGCTGTTGGAAAATTTTTTCATAAATTTCCAAGGCTGTTGTTGTTTTGAATGGATGTATACAGAACAACTTTCTATGCATTACAGTTTATTTTTTTTCCTTTTCCCTCTTTGATCGGCAAAATGGCCTGGGCGGAAAATATGTATGTGAATTTGAAGGATTTTTTCCACTTCCAACAACAAGTTATGTGCATTTATATCGTATCTGTTACAATCCCCAATTCTAAAAAGGAATCTCATTCATAAATATCACAACGTTTGAATAGAATTCCTATCAATAAACAGTGTTTTTAAACTTTATCACACTCTAGATGCCTCCGTATAAAATAATGTATTTTTTTCCCTCTCTCGAATGTTGGATGGTTCTTTCCCGTGTTTAGGAGCAATGAACTTGTAATACAATTTTAAACAACAATTATGCTTCAGTATTGTTGAAATCTCTCAGTAACATTTTGAGTACAAAATACAAAAGCAAAAAATATAATTTACAATGCTCTGAGTTAAGCATCGGATAAAATGATTGATTACATTTGACGGTACAATGCAAAAAAAATCCTCTAGGTCCCTTTTTGTTCAAACATACAAAAGGATAATTGTAATTGACATTAAGTTATACAGTAATTCCAGTATTCGAATAATTTGTAAGTGTCTCATAGGCACATATATATCGGGTATCCAGCTAGAGTTGCATGTGGAACATAAGATACATTTTTTAAGTCAGTTTACTTTTCAAATTAGATAAAAAAAAATCATTTATAATGTATTTTTATCTTCCAGTTATTAGAGTATATTATAATTAAATAAGAATTGATTTTTTGTGGTGGAGTTGAAAAAATGGTTGGTCTATTTTTTTTTTTTTTTTTTTTTGAAAAGTTAACTTAATTTTAAATCAATATTTACATTACCGTCTTATAAAATACAAAACTGCATTTATTACGGGGACCATATTGCATATTTCTGTATTACGTTTGAAAAATTAGGCAGTATTTAAAGCAATAAGAATATTAATCGAATTTAATCACTGATTTTAAGTGGAAAAGATCAGACACCGAAAATAAACTTTTTTCTTTTTTTTTTGTT
This sequence comes from Trichonephila inaurata madagascariensis, assembly GCA_019973955.1. NCBI lineage: Eukaryota > Metazoa > Arthropoda > Arachnida > Araneae > Nephilidae > Trichonephila > Trichonephila inaurata. The sequence continues at coordinate 1,179,749 of BMAV01007113.1, forward strand.
TTTGTTTAAATGTCTTTTCTTCCCAAATTTTATTTAATTTGTATGATTTTCTTATATCAAAATACAAGAAAGCACCTTTCAATAAGGACAATAATCGTAATTCTTAACTACTTCTGTATAATGAAAAACCTTTGTATGAATCACAAACCACTTGAATCCAAAGTTTGTATGCTTAGTTACAAAGAACCTTGCCTATTCGGTAGATAAGGTAAAAGCAGAATACAAGCTGCGTTGCATTCTGGGTAAGTTTGCGAACAATACGTTTGCTTTCGATTCGTTTTATTCAAATTCACAAACAAACTTGTTTAAATCTTCAATCAATGTTGAATGGACACAAACCAAACAATCGAATGCATCGAAATCGTATGTCACTGCTTACGTATTCGATTCATTATAATCAATGCAGATATGTCTATGCAGTGCCACAGAGGTAATAGGAAATATAATAATAAGCATTATACGATATCATGTATCCATTATTACACGGGAAGACATTTAGCTCTGAGCATATTATGCATTAACAGCAAAGCTGTAGAACTTCACATTGTAATTGCAGCGGTCTGATTCAGTTTGAAACGTATTCAGAATGTTCTGTGTACCTATTGTTTCAGATCGTTGTCCGAATAAATAGTACTAATGCAGTCAAGAACGCCTACTATTCGAAGCATTTAATAGATTATCATCAAAGGATACCAGCTAATACAACCTATTCTACCTTAGCGGTATTACCCTTTCAAATTAAATGGAAGGATTTAACTGAACAGAATACTGAATCGATAAAATACTCTTATATATATATATATGACCTAATATACAGCATGTATTACAATTCAAATTTATTCAGCACTAAGCTTTTTTCAAGAAATATTGCATTTGAAATTTAATCGTGTGGATAATTAAGGTTTCGTAATCATAGCAAAATTGTATACATAATGTGTGATAATTTAACAGTTTCAACTCAGAGTTAAATATCATTTCTCAATTAAAATTTATGTAGCTAGTAGAACCTCCACAGTAGACCATAAGCATTTTCTTTTGACTGGAATCTGTTTATTCATTCAATAAAGGATACATAAATCCTGTTTTGTTTATTTTTTAAAAAAATATATAGTTTGAAAGCAGATGTGAAATATTCTTTCACGTGAATCAATCAATAAAATATTTTTATTTAATAAATGAGCAATCTATTTCGAAATAAGTAAATACTTATTTTTATAGGTAAACCTGATCAATCAAATATTTTTACCCAATTTAATTGACCAACTGCGTTCAGAACCGTGATTTTGAAAAAGTGTATAAATGTTTTGTGTAGTATTTAATGTCAGTTAAAGTACGGTATGCAAGTAAAATTGTTTTAAAAATATTATTTTAAAAAAAAAATATTTAAATGCAATTTTTTGGGGGGAAATGAAGAAAAAATGACATATTTTCAAAACATTCTTCTTAAGAAAGAGGCTTCGATAATAATATTTTGCCTATATAGACTTCTGTACATAGACTGAGCTAGGGTTTTAGAAAAACATAATTTAGAAGTGGATTTATTTATGTTTAAACCTATAAGAGTAGTGAAAATTTTAATAAAAAAATATCTGTTGTTATTTAAATTACTCGTAGTTTTGAAAGTAATTTGAATTTTTCAAAAATCTTAGTTCAAATTCTACATAAGAGTACTAGCTATATATGGCAAAAATATTATATTCTGAAACATTTTTTATAAAAGGAGAATGTTTTGAAAATATGTCATTCTTTCTTACTTTTCCGCCGAAAAACTTCATTTAAATAACTTTGTCTTGCAATTATATTCTTAAAACAATTTTATATGTGCATTCAAATCAATAGACACTAAATAGGTCTATCTCAGGGTTATATACGCATATTTTCAGTCACCTTAACTCTTCTTATTGTAAGTGCAATTCAATATTGCTTCACATTTATTTTCTTTTTGTTACATAACTCCTTTTTCTGGATATCTCTTCATACATCACACATTTATAAACTTTTGAAAGAAAATAAAATTTAATTAAGCCCAATTTTTTTTTTAAAAAAAGATATTGACTTAAAGAAAATTAGTCAATACGGAAGTTCTGGGAAAATAATATAATGTCCAGTATTATACGTCTTACCGTATCCGACTATGTTCGGAACCGTGATTTTTAAAAAGTGCCTAAATGGATAATTTTCAAGATATTTAGTGTCACTTAGATTAGAATACATGTATAAAATTGTTTTAAGGATATTGTGACAAAAAAAAATTATTTGAATACAATATTTCGGCAAAAAATTAACTTAGAATAATCTTTTTTCAAAATGTTCTCCCCTTTTGTGAAAAATGCTTCTATTATAATAATATTTTGCTTTTGCCTGTATATAGCTCAAGCCTCTGTACAGAAGCTCAACTATGATTTTTGAAAAATTCACATTATTTTCAGAGTTACAACCCATTGAAATAATAATCGGCATTTTTTTCCTAAAATTTCTCCCCTCTGTTGTCATAAAACATGGATAAACCCACTTCTAAGTGATATATTTCAAAAATTCTAGTTGAGCCTCTGTACAGAGGTCTGAGCTATATACAGGCAAAATATTATTATAATAGAATCATTTTTCCCCAAAGAAGAATATGAAATCAAAAACGATGTTTTTTTTTCTTGTATTCATAAATAATTGTTAATACGGATTTCAATTTTATGGGAACTATTTCTATAATGGACAGTCTAATGACCTTTTTTTCCCCAAAAAATAAGAAAATAATTTTGAGATGGATAAGTTAAATAAATCTACACGCTTTTAGTGATGGAGTTTTGGAGGAAATGATATCATCATTAACTAAAATTCAATAAAAACATTAAATATTTTTTTAAAAAAACGTGTGTGTCGGGATAATGCTCCATTTAAAATTTATTTCAGGGGATTTCCTTCAATTTATGTTATTCCTGAACCCTTCAAGACCTCGCGTGTTAATTCGTTTAGTTTACTCGCCTGAAAAAATATATAACTTTATACCCACTACTTTATCTCTCGCAAAACTGCCACTTTGATAAATTTTAGTGAGATGATGAAATATTGAATCAGCCACCTAAGCTGATTAATCAGTGTGAGTTCAATACCAGAAATCATATGATTATCGAAGATTCTAGCTACTTTCCGGGATTAAAAGGTATAAAAGCTGAGGTCTCTGGAATAAAAAAATACCTTTATCCATTTGTAAATGTCTACCTGTGTGTGTGTTGCTTTTTGTTCTGTATTCGTCAGTAAAATGTGGAACTAAATTAAAAATAAGGCTTCGTCAATTAATAGACATCAACCAGATAAAGATGTCCCAGCTTCATTTGTGGTTCCAGTGAACATTACATGTATACATATGTGTGTGTGTGTGTGATAAGTATTGTGAAAGTAATATTTTTTTCATAACCTGACTTTGAGCATTTTAGAAAACATAAAATTCTTTTATATATGCACACAATAATAAATCGAATTATTATTTATAGGAATCTTTTTTCATTTCTAGATTTTCTAGAAAATAAAACTTAATTTCTTGAAACACATCAACATCGAAAATCATAGACAGCTCTCATTTGCAATTTAATTAATTTTATTGAAAAATAATTTGTTAAAAAGGAAAAACTCCTCATGGATTTTTCTTACGAATCTAAGAGCATCCAATGCCAGCATGTATCAACCAAATAATAATCAATATACTCTCAACCATGCAATTCATTCTACGCACATTACAATATCAGTTTCAAAGTTTAAGTTTAATGTAGAATAGGTAAAAATATATCTTTTATTAATATTAAAAGCTTCGTCATAAAAACGACTGTTTGTTTGCATCAACAATTCAGATTGACACTGTTCATGAGATGCTATTATTGTCCAGAACAGGGCAACTTAATCTCGAGATAATGGCCCAAATCTGATTAGTGCCGACAGTTAAGGAGCTACTCTAATGCGTCATTACTTGAGCTCATTACAGCGAATAGAAATCAGTTTCACGAAGGAAAATCAAATTCCACTAAAGGATTTCCTACTGTAATGGACTTCCGACATGTCATGATGATCAGGTTTCTCGTATATACACAGACATCGGTAGATATATATCCTATCACACAATGCGGGAGAATCTGCTGAACTACAGCTCCTCTTAGTTAAGCTATTCACCTCAGAAAAGGCCTTTCGTAATGAAATTTGCCTTACAGGGTACTGACCATTATTACATAATAGAGGTCACGAGTTGAATGAATACCAAAAATATGTCTTTCGGCTATTCGAAATATCTAACTAACAAAGGAAGCACCTCAAAAGAGTTATTGATCACATTTTGAACTCAATTTTGATTAAATGAAATTCAGTCTTCAGTTATTTTACTAACATATTATTATTATTGTTATATATTCAACGTTGTAATAATTCCAACCTTCTTCATTTAAAAAGAAAATGAAATAAAGGTTCAGCAATGTGTGATTGTGAGATTGAATTCTTCTATTTTATGAATATTGTATAAAATTCAGGACATGTGTTTTAAAGAGCTTATTATTTTAAAACATTATATATTTGGGAAATATGATGAACTTGAGATCACTTATGGAAGCATTGAAATTCTTTTCGTACACTTCTAATTATTAAAAGAATGAAAAAAGAGAGTAATTTTAGTATTTACAGTCTGTCTGTGCTAAACTGTAGATATTTGTCTTAAAAATTTAAGTCACACGAAACTACAACTTATTAGTTAACGTCATAGAATATTATTAAATGTTACAAAATCTATCATACCTAATATTCATTTTATTTTTTTAACTTTGATTTTAATTGTGAGAGAAGTACAAAAATACATCTATTTCTCTCATTTTCTTTCAACCTCTTAAAGATCTCCTTCAAATGCTGCAACTTGTAACATTATGTATGCAAGAAGTAATTGTATTTTAACTAGTATATTCTTGATAAAAAAAGAAAGGATTTTTTTTTAAATTCGTATCTTTAGAAAATACTAACAAAAACGCATTTAAAAAAAAAAAAAAAAAAAACTAAATGATAAAGCAATTATTTACGTCTGTGTCAATAACTAAAGACTGCTTAACATTATATACATATTCTATTCAATATTATACAAAAGGAAAATGTTATCCGAATAATAAATCCATTTATGATAGATAAATTTTATGTTACTTAATTTGCTTGATTTTGGTGTAAAAAAATTAATTAAGTTTTATTCCCAAGAAATATCCCTGGTAATAAGATCTATTTCAAAATCTCATTTGTTTTGCTGCACTTGCAAATTACAAAACTAGTTTTAGTTATAATATTGTGTTACATTTTTTTACTGTCTCTTGAACTTCTTAATTATAACCAGTGCTTACGTATATGCTGTTTAAAGAAATGACTATTTTTTAACTAAATAACAAAGAACATTAACTTTCATTAATTATTCCAAAGATATAAGAAGTTAAATATAAGACAATATATCACAAAAAACCCATCTTTGATAATGAAAGAATATTTCCTTTTTCTTTTAAAATTGTGAAATATTAAAAAAAAAAAATCTACTAATATATATTTTTTCTTTCTTCTAGAAAGGCGTACCAAATTAAACATTTCCATTTTACTTATAGAAATTGCCTTATTCTCTTTCATTTATTTTTATCATAAGATAGAACTAAATGGAGCGGATTCTCTAATATTCTTATTTACAGTCAGAAGCAGTTTCTCTGTGTAAATCTAAGAATGTTACGTTTTTTCATTACGAAAAATGACACATAGCTACGTGTGTCGAATGTATGTAAGTACATAGAAGAAAGTAATGAAGTGTGAACGTACGCTAATGAAGCATCGAAAGTGCTTTGTGTATGGTTCACGCACTGGGGTATTTCGCGAATTCATTGCATACACTAACTCTTGCTGATAATTTTATGTTGCTTAAATATCCTCTGCTTGAAGTATTTCGGAATTTTATGCTCAATGGAATTAATAATATAGCTGAAAAAGGTATTTTAAATATCAATGATTTCAAAAGTGAATTTAGATTGAAAGGAAATAGTTCTTTTAAAATCACCTTTATTTGTATTCAAATTTTAAGAACTGAGCAAAATTAATCATCTATTTCTTAGCTTCCATTAAACGTTTATACACTTTTTGGCTGAGTTAATTAAAAATGCTGTGGTAGTCAAGAATAATCGAGATCATATTTGTCTATTGAAATTGAAAATTCTAATTGGATAAATATGTTTGTATGATTAGCGTGTAAAATGTTGTTTTTTTAATCTTAATCTTTTTATATTGTTTTAATTTAATTTGTACGTTTTTTAATATATTGTTGTATTATTGTTAACGTTTGCGAGTATTTTGTTGTGTTATTATTTAACACTAGATAACTGCCCAATGAAGTCATTTTGACTGTTTTTAATTTCAATAACAAAAACAATCATGTATATAATGACACAATTTCTTAGAATTTTTTAGAATATATTTTTTTTCCAAGTGAAGTACAATTTTTATTGTTAATATTTACTAATATCTTGTTCTATGACTGTAAATAATAAAAAAAATATTATAAATTAATTTAAAACAAATTTTTTTATACATTATTCTTCCACAATGCAGTCATTTTGAATGCTTTTGGACAATATAGGTATATACTAAGTTTCAGTCTTTCTAGTGTTAATATATAGTGTTCTCGTATTTCTTTTATCTTTTATGAACAAATATCCATTGTGAAATAAATTTTAACTACTAATTTTACATAAACTATATACTTTTAACAGACTTTGTATAGATAAATAAGAGTTAAAATTATTATTAAAAAGAAAAATAATAAAAATTATTTCCTTGCATCCTTTCAAAGCTTGCAATTTTTACAACATAAGCTTACATAAGCAGGGGAATAAATCAGATTTTTTAAAAAAAATTAAGAGAAATATTTTCTTTATTTAATAATCAAAAATATTTCGGTAGTTTTCTTGATAAAATAAATTTTCTTCTTAGATTGGTTATCAGTACATGTATATAATTTTTATTTACTCTAAAGAAAAAAATTAATGGAAGTTGTCCTTATACACGTGTGCAGAAAACAATGTTTGTGATAAGTTTTCAAAATTTCAGCATTTAATGACCCTATGTATATTTCTAATTCTCTTCAATTCGCATGTTTATTTCCAATTTACAACTAAATAAATTAATTTTCCTTAAATTCTGATTCATATTCTTCATTCACTATCACTAAATAACTACCCAATATTTTTAAGAATATCTACAAATAAGAGCTTCTAAAGAATAGTAAAATTCCAGAACTGCAGATATTTTCCCAATTATTCCTGTCAGTTACTTCTTGTATATATCTTCTAAAATAGAAAAGACCAATTTATAAACACTAAAGCCGCAATCTTATTATTTCCAATCAAACCCATAAAAGGCATTTCCTTACGCAAACTTTAAAGAGCAATTAGCACTTATAAATAGGAGAATTTGAATTCAATAAACTTTCAAAGCGTATATCCCATCAATTACCTATAATACTCAAGGGATCCATCCTCGTTTTAAAGCAGCAATCCTACTATAGCGAAATTTGGATACGTAAATGATGGCTCACACATACTTGGAGAGGATATTGTTGTTTCTTCGTAATTGCTTCCCCGACATACTCTACCATTTAACCTATCTGAAAGGCAGTGCTGACCTTAAAAGCACTGACTCCCAATAGGCTGCTGTCAATCATCTTTGTATTCGTTTTAAGTTATACTTGGTACGGAAATACTTCATCTAATTAACGGGGAATAGGTAACTGATTTCTTAATGAAGGTGAATTTACTGGCAGGTCGGGCTAATTGCGGGGCATCTATCATCAGAGTGGGGTGGAAGCATTATTTTAATCAAGTTGATTTTCCTTACCTTATATAGTAATTGGGGACGTTTTATCCGTTTCAGCATACAAAACCCATACATACTCAGCTAAATTATGTATAGAGGGGCTTGTATATCAAGAAAAAAAAATGAAAAAACGGAAATATATGTACAGTTATAATTCAATCATTCTAGATTTCAACTTTATACAGTTATTAGTATGCAGTTAAAAGGAATGGATTTTGGAAAGGGTGTTAGTTAACTTGCATTCCTCTTAATTATTACTAAAACGTGTTTCTTAATACATTAAGCATTCTCTATATTAATGTAGTTATTTAAGTAACTGAATATCTCTATCCTTATGCATAAATGTAAATGATTGAGCTTGACATGAACCATTTTTCAAGCGGAAACTATTTAATGTGTTGTAGTCATTAAAGAATGAAGTGGCTCGGTATTTTTAAAAAATCCCAATTTATTTCACACAAACATAAAATAGCAACAAGAAACACAAAAAACCAAACAGTGAAGAAACACAAACACAGATACGTTAGAGATACACAGAAGTATTTTTGTTCTATCTGGAGATTTCAGGGTTCTTATAGTTTTCGTCTAGCCGAAACTTTTTAAATCATATGATTTTCAGTAAAGATTTTTTGTGATTGGTCAGAATACGTATATGATGCAATATTGCAACATTTTGTTTTAAAATACAAATATGGCAGCTTTTTGGAGATGAAAATGTGATTATTTCCCATTAGGTGGACAAACTAAAAATTAATTTTCATGCGAAATATTGGAAAGCTCAACACAATTATGAAATAAAAAATCTCGAGGGAAACTTAGTGAACTCTATTACACACACACACACA
>BMAV01007113.1:1197825-1207882 GCA_019973955.1 Trichonephila inaurata madagascariensis
AAAAAAAAAAAAAAAAAAAAAATTAAATGATTCAGTGTACATACTTTGTAAATTTGTCAATATTATTGAAGAATGTTTGTTATACGATAAGCCTTAGAAAATTGCATGATAGGATAATCCTCTTCATATATATAAGCTATATTTTAAAAATATATTAATTCATTATTTTCCAATGTGTGTGAATTTCTCAGTCTTATAAACCTTTATTTAATAGCTTTTTAACTGAAAATATATTTATATTTAAATATTTCCTCCTAAGACACTATAATGTAATAAATCATTTTAAATATTAACACTTAATTAAAATTTAAATATATATATAATATGAAACTTTTATATAATTATATTTCTTTGTAAACACAATTCATTAATTTTGCCATATGCTAAATTATACTCTCATAATATGCATTTTTGGTTTTGGATACTTGTATTTAATCTTATTATTCTCATGAATTCCTAGATTTATATATTTGCAATCATCAAATGACTTAACACTATATATAAAATCATTCATATGCAGTTAGAAAGAGTTTCCAATTTCTGAATAAAGGTTTTTATTGAAAATCCATTAAACAAATTCAGTTGTTTACATGATTTTATAATAGACCGACTTAATTCCCTGGCACATGGGATTAAGCTTGCAAATGCTTATTTAATGAAAATTAAAATTTTTCTCCTTATTTGCAAATTTATTCATTCTTAATATTTATAAGGTGTATAGATGCTATATAAAAACAGTAATATGATAATTTCTAAAAAAAAGGTAGAGTTATTTAAATCTAGCCTATTAATACAGGATCCGACTAGCAAAGCTTTTAAAATATAATTTTGTGACACTTCTGTAAATTGAAAAATTATTTGTTTGCAATAAAAATCATTTTGAAACATTCACGAATTTGCAGGAAAAAATGAATACTTACCGATAGTAATACCAGATATTTTATAACTAATTGTTAATTTTTTTATTATCAATATTTATGACTATATATATATATATCACTATATATGTTTATAAAAAGAAAATTTCAGAATCAGTTCAAAAGATGGGTTGTGAATTATTTTATTCAAAGCATCTAAGGAAATGGAAACAGGGATCCTGCTGAAACACGGTGGCTAATTTTGTGCATAGTTTTTTGTCAGCAAACTTGTAAGATTTATATTTAAAAGGCATTACTCTTATGTGTATTATTTACACTTCCTCATTTAATTATTAATCCATATTTTTTTGTTCAGCACAACTAAGCAATACTCCGTTTTTAAAAAAACGAAACTTTTATTTCAAGCGCATGTTAAGAAGGAACATTTAGATATTGTAAAATTTTAATTGGATTGTTGGATTAAAATTTTGACTCTTGAGGAAGCAATAAAAGCCCGTAAGCGTCGTTTTGACATCTTAATTATTGCACACAAAAGGACGTCAATATTACTTCGCAACTTTAAATCACTGTTTTCGCAACTCATCAAATACTACTTATGATTATCTGTAAGGCCAATTGCTAAACTACCACACGACTGATAACAAAAACCACAACAGATCCCTTCTCGACTTCTGCAGCTGAACGTAGAATACTTCAATCTCTTACAAATGAAGGATGGAATATGGCCCAGAACTGTAAACTGTTTCGCTGCTCATTATAAAAATAACAAATAAAAAAAATCCGTCAACATGTATGCCCCTGCATTCACTTATTGATCGTGAACCAATGGATTTATGTCTGCGATTTCTTTGCAGATATGCTAATTTGGTCATTAGGAAAGTGATTGATGCACTGTTAAATTTCGGGATAGAGGCTGAGCAAGGGTTTATTCGCTTATGTATATGCTTCTTTCCATTTAAAAAACAATCGATGACCATGCGTATGGAATATAAGCATTAAAGTGGGCAATAATTACTCTAGTGCGTGTATATCCATGGAAACAATACAAACTAAATCGCACGTTTGTTTCTTAAGACCATTGGCAAAATGCTACTTTTCAACCATTGTTGGACCTACACATAAATGAATTATGCAATGAATAATTTACGTAAATTAAATCGTTTCGGAAATTGGGGACGCTAGAATGCTGAGTAAACACTAAGTTGATGGTACAGTTTCGTATACATTTTACAGCTACTGTTTCTCCCAACGCACGGACGCAATGCACGCTATGGGCAAAATATAAGTTTATTTTTCTCTCGACTTTCGATTCTTATTGTTTATTAATGTTTACATTGTTTTTTATTCCGGTATATTAAAGCTGCTCTTGCAAGATTCTTCAACATTCGTAGACGAAGTGCAAATCAATAAAAGTAGAACAAACAAAGCTGCAATTTTTGGTGAAGTTGACACATAATTTTTACGGTTGACTGATTTTGTGGACATTGTGACTAGTAAGCATGCAAACGACTCTGCATTTAATAGCTTTTTTGTAGGCTATTACCAACATTTTTTTTGGAGTGTTCTTCTGTAATGAAAAATATATTTGTATCTATGTATAATTAAAAAAAATCACGATTTATTAATTTTTGTGTATAGGATTTCTGTTGGAAACGAAAATGGATACAATTAACCAAAAGGATACAAAGAGTAAATCTCAATTATTATCCTTAAGTTATTTATTTATTTATTTTTTAATTCTGTTGTAATGTTCTACTAGAATGAAACATGAAAGTGGATTGAAAATTCCACAAAACATAATCTCATATTTTTTTTTATTAAATAAAAGTTTAAAATAGCTATTACTTTCCTTTAAATATGAGCCGTTACCATCACTGTATAAAAAAACGCAAGTTCATAAAAATGATAAAGAAGCCTTTTTATATCTTCAATATGAATGATACAAAACTAAAATATTTTTTATCTAATATTTTTGATCCGTTGTGAAGCCGGTATGTAAAGTTAGTGGATTAAAGTTTTTGAATTTGTACGTATTGTTCATTTTACCATTTCAAAATGTTGCCCAAATAGAGTTCTTAATAATTGTCTAAAATAAACATTTTCAAATTCTTGGAGACAGTATTTAAGTGTATATTCATTATAATGAAGTCCATATTTCAATATAAATACGAATAAATGGAATCCTACATAGGTATAAATATTACTAATTGGACGAATGTTTGAAAATTGAAGCTCCAATTCCTATTTTGTCTCGATTAATATTTTTTATGAACAACTATTAACGGCTGAAGAATCCACAACTTCGAATTTCATCTATTTTAAAAATACTGCACATTCGCACAAATTTTAAATCATTTATTCGGTAGCAAATTTTTAGTTTAAAAACATTTTAATATCCTAAGCATGTATTATAAAAATAAGTAACGTAATCAACTAAAGTTTTCAAAAGCTTAGAAATAAATTCCATATTTCAGAAAGGTCGTGGTTTTAAAAATTATAATAAAAGAGTAATAAATAATAAAGCCTCCACAAAAGATCCCGTTGCCCATTGGAAGTAAAACAAAATGTTGAAATTAATAGCACTACTCTTTAAGCATTAAAATAGAGCTTCATGTTTTTATGAACCTTTTACTATATTGATAGCCATCTCGACTGAGCCTTTCAATGACAAAAGAGATTAAATATGTAAAGTTCGTTGAGTGAAGTATTGTAGAGAAGGAAAGCTCCACCCCTCTCGTTATGCGTACACAGCTTTTCCATTACGTATAATGAGCTGTGTATCACTTTCACTATACTCATCGTTAACCCATTCTTCAAAAATGTAGATATCATTTTGCATAAATCTAAAAAAATGATCAGACATTCTTCAACATTATATTTATCTTTTTCATAGATTTTGCTTTCAATTTCATCTCTTCTAAATTCTGCTACCAGAAAAAGAAAATGAAAGAAGAAAAAAAAATGAAGGAGCCAGTTGGTATTCTAAATAGTCATTATTCCCTTCCCATAACTTTCATTCATATTTCTTCTTCTATTTTTTTTTTTTTTTTTTTTCATTTTCGTGCTATCACAAAAGCGTCAAGATTCGATTATGTATTTTTTAATATTTCAATGCCTGTGACACCTAAACCGTTTCAAAGAGAGGTTCGAAACAAAACAGTCCTTTTTTAGCTCTCTATGAAGATTAATGTTTTTCAACTGCTTCGGTGTGTTGCCTTTAAATGGAAATTTTAAGTTGAGCGGCATCATTGATGCATCCGGTTAGGTAAAAGATGGGGGAAAATGAAATTAATCTTGTTTTATTAAAAAGATATTAAAATGGTATATTTTTGAATTATCAGTTTTAGAAAACCTAAAATTCATTTTAAAATGAATTCACTTAGGATTTAGTGATAAGTTAAGTAAATGATAAGACTATTTTACCTAAAAGAGTGAAATTTTTAATCCCTCTATCTTTTTAAAGAAAACAAAACTTTAACGCGTCAATATTTTTGAGAATTATTTAAATACATGTACAGTTGGACCCCGATTTAACGAACCCTATTTAACGGATTTCGTGATTTAACGAGTTTTTATCTCTTTCCGATTAAAATGATGGCAAAACCCCCATTTAAGGGAAAATAAACCCCGAAATAATGAATTATTTAAAGAGCTGAATTTTTTTTCAATGGTTTGTATTAGAAAAAATTCGATTTTTTTTAAAATTGCATATCCTTTTTCTCTGGAACAGAAAGACATTTTTTTTTGCCAGCAGCAAATTTTGATGGGAAAGGGTGCAGACCATTATTAAACTTTACATATGTAGATGAGCCATGAGTGTAACCTACAGTGTGAATTTTGAATAGGACAGGAAATTCCTGTCTTATCTTATTCCTCTCCACAGCACAGGGGATATTTTAATTATTATTTTATTTTTGATGACGGGACTGTCTACATGTGCAATTGAAGTAGAGGAAATTGTTGATTGGTTGGATTTGATCGATTCTGACGAAAAAATTGATGATGAAATTCCTATCAAAACTGTTAAATTGTCTACTGTTTTACATTGCTAAGAAACCGTGAAAACATACCTTATACAGCAGGATGTAAAATATAATGTATTTCCTTCTCAGCATCATGATGACAAAGAACTCTTTTGAGCCAGAAATCAAAAAGATTGTCAAACATCTATTAATCAGTATTTTAAAATTTCCAATGAACTGGTGTCTAATAATTCACTAATAGTGTTTTTAGCAGTTGAATAAAAATTATGTAGTTTCTATTTATAGGTATTCTTTAATGTAGTTGCTAATTATAGAATTTCCAAAGAATATGTGCAAAAAAATTTGTTTTTTTTAAGAGTTTAGAGTGTAGGGTACCAGCTCTTGTGTTACACTCGTCATTTGAACATGATTCGAAATTATGAGATGCGTTACCAATAGCCCTAGTCTTGCTTCGAAGTGCAATGTTAATAATCAATCAACTCAAAATAGAATAATAATGTTTTCGTAAAATAAATATAATTAATAATTAAGTAAGCTGAATTTCAATAATGTTGATATAGATACGATTAATTAATTTAAAATAAAATATAACAATACTTAGTTGTTCTATTGAGAACTTTAATTTCAATAGATTTGAGAGTTATAGTTTTATTTCAAAGAAGGAGAATAATTTGCATTGCTAAAACGAAACATTCCCAAACTAAATTGAATACTTTATAGTATTCTTTACGCTTAATATATAACAATAGTTATGAGATAGCAAATTCAATAAATTGTAAGCTTTGAATGGTAAATTACTGAATGGATTTCCCTTTATATTTAGTTAAGCGAAATCAAGGGAATATATTGTTAAATTACCGGAGATTAAATAAATAAAAATGTTTTCTGTACAGAGAAATTATCGTGCGATTATTTGTAGCGAATTCATTAATTTCAATTAGAATATTTTTTGTAAGTAATTACACATAACGCACATTATAGGTAAGAATAACTCTAACTATGATTATATTCTAGTTAAGAATTAAAATGCATTTGCAAGTTCTCGACATTGTTCGAGGTATCAATTGATAAAAATGGTTGAATCTTGCATTCAGTTATACTTTATCTCTGCATTCTTTCCGAGTTTGCAAATTTATTTCGAGTGCATTAAAAGGACAAATGAAATCCATTAATATTCAAATCAAAAGAAATATTGAGACAGTTGATGCGTACGTATATTAGACTATCTTTACGTCAGTTCTGATGAGTACCCAAAGCAAATGTTCATCATTATCGATACTTTATTTCGTACCCCCAGATGCTTTATTTCAAAGTTTGAATGATGCATAATGAATTATACAAAGTACATATGAAATAACACTAATTTGATTCCTCATAAAGAACGTATCTTTCCAGAAATGCTTAAAAAATAATCCCATTTGTATATACATTTAATAATTTCCTATAAAAATTTCCCCGCAAAGGAATTTTCATTTATTCAGGATGATTCTCGACCCACCAAGGTATTACGAGAGATTTAATTCGTTTTGCTTAGCCCACCTGACGAAAAATACAATTTTAACAGCAATTGCATCTCTTCGAAAATTGCCAAGTTGATACATTTCATGTAGAGATAGTGTAATACTGAACAAATAACAGTACACATTCCGAAAATCTTAAAAATGTTATGTCCCATCTGTATTCATAAATATTTCCCGCATGAAAATGAACTCTCATACGGCAATTCTTTAAAGGAAATTTGTCTTAAAATACTTCTAAGAGGCATTTCAAATTGATCTGTTACGGCAGCATAAATTAAAAGCAGATTTTGTTTTTGACTTTAGCTCTTGACAATGTTTTACGTGATTTTTGCTTGTGTGATACACTTATTTAAGTTAAACTTATATTTAATAGATATGTTTAAATTCAAAGGCGTGGTTTTAATTTCAAGCTAAGTAATAACTATTTCTTTTCTCAAAAGAGTGAAACAAAAATTTGCGACATAGTGTTTTCTGTACCTACAATCAATCTATTTATTTTTATTTTAATATTATAAATTATGTGTGTAACTCCACTGTTAACCATTATTTATAAATATATTGAGGAAAAAATTAAGTAAAACATATAACTTGAACAATTTTCCCAATATATTACAAATCACGTAATATTTATGAATTAAGATGCTTTAATAATGAATCATCAATAACATGCTTGACTTTAATTATAATACCTTATAATGTACACATTGACATGCTCTTCAGAAATAGTGTATCACTCATTTTCCATTTTTTGTTGACATTAGCATTAATAGCCAATAAGATTAATGAATTCATATGCAAATGAGTACTTATGCATTTGCACTAGTTCATATATATACAAAGAGAAAACAGAGTACCTGGATACCAACATCATATAATGCAGATACTAAATTAAATAGTAATATCTTTGATAAAAGGAATGCTTCTAATCTCAATATCATTAAAATTTCCTTCCCAAACAGTTATGCTCGTATATTAATATACAGAAATAAAGTACTTTTCCTTTTTTACCTTTAAAAACACTTGTAAATATGTTATGTAAATATATATAACTACTTCAGTTTAAAAGTTCACTTAAACCCAATAAAAAAGTTCGATGAAAATATTTGGGTGTTTTTTTTTCCTCCACTGAGATAAAGCGAATTGTTGAAATATTAATGGAGTACTTCAAACTAACCTTTCTCACTTCTTAAAAGTTTTCCTGGGGCAATAAATAATGGTTTTCGACTTATACTTATTTTATGATTTGTTTTGTTTTCAGATAAATTGCATTTGTCTTGTTCAAGTACTCTATTTAATACGCTTATTGGTTTTAATTATCCTGCTCGATGTTCATTCATTAAAGACAGAAAAGAATAACCTTCAAAACTTTGTAAAAATATTTCTGAAGAGCCTTGTTTTCATGTGGAAATTAGTCCGTTTGGGCTTTTTAATGGAAATAAGGTGTTTTTCTTAAGAATGTTGTTCTACTTTTATATTTTTGAAAGCAAAAAATGTATAAATAGTTCTTAAGAAATATTAAAAAGAACATTTTCATTCAATATATTGAATTTTAAAAAAGTAAGCAAGATAAATTGGTTTAAATAGATTTTTATTTTATGTAAACCATTACCTGTTACACAGAAAATGCAAAGAGAAAGAGAGAGAGAAGATGCTTACTTCAAAATAAGTTGAATAAAATTTACCATCCTAATTCTTCAAAACCGTTTAAAGCATCAAAATGTATTTTGTGATTTATTGAACATATTTTAAGCATTGTTTTATGTTAAAAGCCATTTTAAATTCATAAAATTGATACAATGCATATATTTTGAAGGAATGTTTGAAGAATTTTCTGAAAACACTAAACTTTACCTTTGCAAAAGTAAGCATCACGACTTTAAATCCAATTTCAAACCAATAATAAAAAAGCCCCCACAAACTATTTGCACATAAATTTAATAAACATTAAACATTTATTGATTTCCGTCTGAGTCTGTAAAATTTCATTTTCTATATTTTGCTCCAAATCTTACCCGTGGGAGTTAAAATAAGACATATTTGGCAATCCTAAATATATTTTATTCATCTCTTGCTATAAATAGGTTCAAGTGAGATCAAATTTAAAATATATAATGCATGCTTTCATTCCTTATTTCTAACCACAAAGCAATAAATAAATGAAAATTGTGAAAATGAATAATATTATATTAATTTAGCAAACAATTCATCTCATTGTAGACTAAGGTTATAGAATGAAGCTATTAAATATTTTAAATATTATACAAGCGGTTTTAACACAAGAAAGACTGAAACTTAGTATATACCTATATTGCCCAAAAGCAGTCAAAATGACTGCATTGTGAAAGAATGATTAATGTGTAAAGAAGTTTGTTTAAAATAAATTTTTACTGTTTTTTATAATTTTACAGTCATATAACAAGTTATTAGTAAATATTAACAATAAAAAAAATTTTTTTTTTCACTTGGAAAAAAATATGTTCTAAAAAATTCTAAGAAATTGTTCATTATTATGTTATTTTTTTCTAATTGAAATTAAAAAGCAATCAAAATGACTTTTCCTTTGGGCAATCTAGTATTAATTTCAATTTAAATTTCTAGAAAGAGTATTTCCCCTTGGGCAAAAAAAGATGTATTATTTCAAGGGCAAGGGTTGAGAAGTATTAAATTTGAAATTAAGGTGACCAAATATTTTCGGAACAGTGATTTTGAAAAAGCCTATAAATGAATGATTCTTTTTAATATTCAGTGTCAGTAGAATTAAAATACACTTCTAAAATTGTTTTATTACATTAAAATTATTTTAGATACACTTTTCTGGCATAAAAGGAAGAAAGAATGACATATTTTCAAAGAATTATCCTTTTATGAAAAATGCTTCTGTAATAATAATATTTTACCCATAACAGCTAAGACTTTTGTACCGCCCTTAAATAGGACTTTTAAAATTTATAACATAGAAATGGATTTGTTCATATTTTAATATAATTTTAGCAAATAACATCGTTTAATATTTCAATTAATCGTAACTCTGAAAATAAAATGAATTTTTCAGATTCTATATCTAAGTTCTAGCTATATGTAGCCAAAATATTATCATTATCGAATCAATTTGTATAAAAGGAGAATATTTTGAAAGTATGAAGTTCTTTCTTCACTTTTTTCCAAAAGACTGCAATTAAATATTATTTTCTTGTTTAATATTCTTTAAACAATTTTATACTTACGTTCTTATTTAACTGACACTAAATATAAAAGCATTATTCATTTATACGATACTTCGTAATCACGGTTTAGAGCGTAGTCAGTCACCTCATCTTTTCTTAATGTTTCAGATTCTATATCTAAGTCCTAGCTATATGTAGCCAAAATATTATCATTATAGAATCAATTTGTATAAAAGGAGAATATTTTGAAACTATGTCATTCTTTCTTCATTTTTTCCAAAAGACTGCATTTGAATATTTTTTTCTTGTATTAATATTCTTTAAACAATTTTATACTTACGTTCTCATTTAACTGACAGTAAATATAAAAGCATTATTCATTTATACGATACTTCGTAATCACGGTTTAGAGCGTAGTCAGTCACCTCATCTTTTCTTAATGTTTCAGATTCTATATCTAAGTCTTAGCTATATGTAGCCAAAATATTATCATTATAGAATCAATTTGTATA
>BMAV01007113.1:1207892-1220185 GCA_019973955.1 Trichonephila inaurata madagascariensis
GCATTTGAATATTTTTTTTCTTGTAATAATATTTTACAAACAATTTTATATGTACATTCTTATTCAACTGACATTAAATATAAAAACATTATTCATTTAAACGATATTTCATAATCATGGTTAAATGCGTAGTCAGACACCTCATCTTTTCTTAACATGCAATTAAATGTTGCATCGCATTTTCCCCCCTTTCTCTTACATAACTCCTTTTTGCACATATTTTCTCCATACATAATATTTAATTTGTTGAACAAAAATAAAATTTAATCAAGCCCAACTTTCTTAATAAACATTGATTTAAGGATAATTATTCGCTATAGAAATTCCGGGAAACGAATATTATATCCATTTAAATGTTCTCACAATTAATATTTGTAAAACAATTTTATATGCATATTCTAATTCAACTGACACTAAATATCAAAAAGATTATTCATTTACACGCTTTTTCAAAATTACATTCCAAGCGCAGTCTATCACTTAAAACTGTCTGTAGCCATTTTATATATATATTTCATTGTAAGTATTTTTATTTTCGTTAATATCCAAAAACATGTGAAGTACAAGTTCTATTAGCTAACCACTATTAACTAGTCTAATGATATAATATGCACTCGAGTGTATGGCTTACGAAAATGTGTTTTGTACCATTAGATGTCACTTAAGTGCAACCAAGAGCCATTGGACCCATTACCTTCTTGACGAGCTTTTGAAATGCTTCCTTTTGCATACAGCATTGCTTGATAGTGTTAATTAATGGATACGAATTTCACTACTGAGTGACTATTGATGTCAGGGAAAGCGATTTTGCGTTGTCCGTCGCTTCAATACCTGGTCAACTGTCCACGACGAATTAGAAGGACGACAAATTACATCGAGTGAAATGGAAGCCTTATATTACGTTTAATACGAGGTACCGATAGAACATAACTTTCCAATAAGAGTATAAATGGCTCTTAATCATGTCTAAGGCATTGTTAATTGCTGCTCGAATACAGTACGACTTCTATTTCAATAATTATTGTTTTAATGTAAATTGCCTTTCAAGTTACTGACGTTCCGTTTCGAAAAGACTGCTATAAGAGTCAAAAGCAATTATTTTTAGAATTAAGTTGCTTTTTCTACTCCTTCGCAGTATTGTATTGTTTTCCCAAAAAGGGCAACAAGTAAAATAATAAATGTAGAAGCTTTGTACTAATTTATTAAAATGTCATATTAAATATCTTGCATACAGATTATTCAGTTTAGATTAAAATATTCCATAGAAAATGAAATACACGAGAATTGAACTAGATTTTAAAGATAAAGTGAAACTGTATTGAGATTTCATGTCATTTACGATTTGCATAAGAAACTAATGCAAGTGGATTCGTTAATCCCCATTTTGATGTAAAAACCTTTAAAAAGTCAGAGTTAATTTGAATTCTGAATTCCATCAAATAAATAAAGCTACCTTATCTGTTTTTCTTTTTATCTTGTTAGATGATAAACAAATTCATATCTGCACTTATTTCTCTACAATTCGGTAATTTGATTTTTGAAGCTATTTGATTCAATGCAAATAGAAATGGCTTATTTCGATGTGTCGCTACTTTTTTCTGAAGATTCGGCTTATTCGTTTCTCATTGCTCATATTTTTGTTTAATAAACGTTTTTCTATGAAGTCATTTTCTTCAACCTGCAATAATATCTTAGTTCTGAAGTGAGAGTTAGAGATAAAAGACATCTAAATACATTTCGTTTCAAATACACGGTCTTGATGAGGTATCTGTTACTAGGAGGATAATCTCTGTACAGATGCCGTTCCTAGCATTCCTGCGAATTTCTCAGTGTTCTAATTTGCATGCAAATGAGCCCAAAATCTAATATATTACTAGAAATGTGAATATCCCGCTCCGTGTTAGAGATGGTGCATTTTTTTCTCTTTTCTTTACTGATGTTGGGGACCTTACTGCTTCATACAGCATTTATCGTAAGCGTATGCAAATTTTCGACATAAAATGCTGAGAAAATTTATATATTTCTGTTTTAAATTTCTGATTAGCATCCATGGAAAATATTTTCTTTTGCATTACCGTTTCTAGTTATCGTAGAAATGGAACCTAGAACTCCAAGAGAGATAGAAGAGGAAAAAACGTATTCCGGTGCGCTTTTTTTATGTTTTTAAATTTTTATTTAGCTGCCATTTCATCCTCGACTCACTTTCTTCCCCTCTCCCCAGCAACTCTGGAACGTGGGGGTGTGTTTTAAAGAAACAGTGGAATAAGATGTGTGTTTATGTTTTCGGATTCAACCCCTTTTGCAATCAGTTTTTTAAAGAGTCCTTTTTTTTAAGTCTGTGTACAGATAGTATTGTACTGATGACTCTTTATCAAATGTTCTTACTTTGTTTTATAAAAAAAATAATTAGATACTACATTATTATCTTAAATCTAAAAATATATAGAAATATTTATTGAAGTTCGGTAATTAGTCCATTAGCTACTCGGATGTATTTTTACTATATTTAAATAAACATAAAAAATATACACAACACACCACAAGGTATGAGCTTATTGTAAAAAAATAAATTTTAGAAACCTTCATTAGGTGCTTTTGAAACAACGTTTTAAAAATATATGATCATTTAGTAAGTGTAACGTGTTTTCTTGCGTTAGTTTTCTTTAAAAAATTATTCTCAAAACAATAATAACTATATAAAAGATATCTACACAATATATAATTTACATTATATTTTCATTATGGGAAAATTATCGGAAAAATGTGTATTTATTTTTTATACTTAGTTGGGTATTATAGTTGAAAAAGAAATTAAATTTAACAATTATGTAATCCAATGCAATTTTTTAAATACTTATAATTGCGTGATAATTAAAATCTAGATAATACTTAGGCTGAATGAGATAGCATTTAATATGCATCTGATTATAAATTTAAAGCGTCTCTAAATTACATAAATTATATAAACAAAAATTTAATGAATACTTGTCTAAACTGTTAAATAACTGCATGTTTTTTACAAAATAAAAAGCAAAGCTTTATAAAATAAATACAATACGAGATTGAAAAGTATATATAAATATAAAAAAGACCCTTTTTCAAAAAAAAAAAAAAAAACATAACCATTGAAAACATAAAAATCTAATCATACACAAATTATTAATCTTTCAGAAACAAACCCATTTAATGTCATAGAAAGTTATTATTACATGTATTAAACATTTCCATAATAAAACTGCACTAACTTTGTACTGCTGAAACAAAGTCCACTTATAAAAGATGTTCTTTCTCATTTACATGATTCGGTCGTGTGTAGAGAAATTACCCCACGTGCAAAAAAATATAGATAACAATTTAGAAGATAACTACACCACTGTCTCTGTGATTAGTTTATGCAAATTTGGTTTGGTGTATGTGGCACAGTTGCAACCGATCCTTGTAATATATTCCAAGCGGATATTTAGAAATGGAATACTCACTAAGAATATTAACTGTTCCGCGACTTCTAATATTGATGGGGATTTATGCATGACTTCGTATCACTAAAATATATCGCATTCCATTTCCTGTTGGAGATACGAAATTATCCATTGTAATGTACCACGTTTTCTCTTTCTTTGAGTTTATTATCATTTTTTATTATCAGTTGTACAGATTATCTGACGCAGCAATATCTATAAAAGTATAAAAAGCTGTTTAGTTTTGAATGGTGACTTTTTTCCCCTCTCCGGGGTTGATAAAATTAGAAAAAAATGAGGGAATGGATTTGTTCCGTTACTTATTTCCTCTGTTAAGCTTGATAAAGGGAAAAAAATCAGTTGTAAGATGAAATTTTATGCTTAGTTTTGTAATAATATGAAATATGAAAAAAATGTCATGTTTTTTTTTTTTTTCTTTTATGTACTTATTCATTTTTATTAGCCTATGGCTAGCTTTTTTATCGCAGATCAATGACGTACTCTTTGATTATTTTTCAAGTTACAGAAGTTATTTTGCACAGTGAAAATGTTTAATGTCGTCCTTTTTATAAGTTTTTGATATATTATAAAGCTTTAAAAAGTATCACAGACTTTTAAAAAAAATTAATAAGCCTTAAGGAAGATTTTTTATAGACTTGAAACAACCATTGAGTATTAAATTTTTAAAATTGTAAACACGTCTCAGACAGTATGGCAACTAAATTCTAAAATTGGACCATTATGGCAATAGTAACAAGAATCAAAAATTTGTAGACAAAATATTCCAGTGTCGTAGACTGAAAATTTATTTCAAGAGTAAATTTATTTATTATAAGAAATTTAATACCATCTCTTACGACAAAAATATTTTAAAATATTTTTGAGTAATCTCGGAAGATTTTATTTGTAGTTTAAAATTATTTAAAACTTTATCTCTACATATTTCAGATAATTGATATACAATTAACTTACAAAATATAATTAAAACATAATTTTCTAACAATATATCAGCTATGGTTGAACAGTCAGCAATAAAAGATATCATCAGTCAATGGATTTTGCAATTTTTGTTGAAATACCTCTCGAAAAATTATTACAAAGAAGTGCTAATATTGCATTAATTGCTTAAGGTTTTTATTAATGATTAAAAAAATAAGACAAATTTTTCAAACCCTTGCATTACCCAGTTTATCACTTATAAAATCCTTAATAAAAGCTAATGTTAGTGTAATTTAAAGATATACATTCTTTAATGCTAAAATTTGTATTTGTAAAAAGTGTTGTATCTTAAAATAATTGTTTCAAACGTCGTAATTTCTTTAAATTAGTTTGCATTACCACAAAAAATAACAGTTATCAAGAAATCAGCAGTAACATTTAGGATAAAATCATACATCATTCTTTGTTTAAATTTATATTATATTTCGACAGATAGCAACTAAGAAGACGTTAGCTTTATTAAATTATTTCAATGCTTATCGCATTTAATAAAAATGTAATATAGCTTTATTTGACTTCTAAGAAAAAGTCTTCAAAAATTTTAAAACTATTTAGTTGATAAAAAGAAAAAGGTATTTTTCTGTTATAATAAAATAATGTAAACTTGAAATTATTAAATAATTTAAACTGATTGTATATACAGAAGCAAAATAAAAAGACCCTTTTAAAATCAGTCACATTAAAAAATTTCGCATGTTTTGTTGTATCAAAGAAGTTCAGCTACTAATGTATTGAGAATAACTCTTATTTCCTTTAACATATCATATTAAGTTACTCTTGTAATAGTTTATTGCAGTTTGTTAGATATTTGTTGATTGCAGACACAGGTTTATATCTTTCAGTTCAAAAACAATATGAGTCATACAAACGATTACATAAAAAATTCCAAAATATTGATGAAATGTATAATTATTTTTGATATGTAGTATACACTTTTTTCTTGTATCTTACGTGAAACAGAATTGACTTAATTTAATTTATGAAGCTTATACGTATAGTAAGTATTATACATTACGTGATCAAAAATTGCATTTTGTCTTTTGAAAAATTAAGTACACTTTAACCGAATTCCGTTACCAATTTTTATTTAATGTAAAATAAACCAAATTGCAATCAAGTAAATCATCTAAGAATCAAACAGTGCTGATTTTAGCACTAAAATTATGTGTGAGGAGTAAAGTGTTTGGAATTGCTTTGAACTATAACTTTCTGTTTTTTTTAAATCTAAAATCTTCTAAGTCTTTCTTCAATTTTTCAAAATGTAGTACAGTAGTTTGTTTAACTGCATCGCGCGAATTCTGTCTATTCGACGAGTTAAAATAAAAACTTCTTAGAAGCAAAACTCCATAAAATTGATACATAGAGTTAAAAAAATTAAAGTAAACGTCTCCTTTGCTTATTTTTCTCGTTTTCGGAAAACTCCAGAAACCTAGAATTGGTACAAAAAGAATAGTTAATTTCCAGCCCATCCAATGCATTTTTTACTCAAAGTTCAATTCCACCATTCATATATAATTGGAATTCCCTCGGTGTAGCTGCTAAAGTTTACCTGGGAATTCTTACTGCCAAAAAAAGTCCACCAAAGATGAGAGAGATACAGATATGTAAACATAAATTAGTATTTCATAAGGCTCAGTAAATGTCTGTGGAAACTTCTTCCAAAGATGAAGATAGTAACCCCGGGGATATGCCGGCTATATTCGAGTGATCAAAAATTTACGAAGTTGTGTTAGCATACTGGAAATATAATGGGAAAATAAAGAATACAGGAAAGAACTACTGCGTTATATGTATAAATATATATACACGCGCACATCGAATCGAAAGACCTGATAGTAACTTAATAAAATGAAAATGCAAGGAAAAGTATACAGAGCAGCACGATTGCCTGAGAAGGGAAAAATCCCATGATAATATCCATCTAGTGACAGTATATTTCCGCACATTTCAGAAGCGAAGACATTAGCAAAAGCTTGAAAGATAAAGAGGGAAAAAATGCTGTTTTGACACGATGCGTATAAATAATTGAGCCGTCGCATCCTATCGTAAGACGCCTATTTGTTGAAACCTCAAGCCGAAGCATTGACGATTTTTTCCGAATCCCGATGTTCTTTTACCAAAGTAGACATTTACGCAAATTAAGCAGGAGCGTTGGCGTGAGTTGGTGCGCGATTCTTGTGGTAGAGAACCAATAAGAAAAAGCCGCTTGGGTATTGTGAAATATTAAAGCTGTCGCATAGCATTTGTCGAAGCACTCTTCCAAACTACTAATGTGTATTTAAGAGCTTTTCTCTCTTTAGAAAGCTGCACCTCAACACACAACCACACACACATATATATGTATACAGATATATGAATGAATGTATGGCTACAGAGAAAGATATATATTCGCTTTTATTTCATTACGTTTTTCCCCTTTCAAACAAAAATAAAAATACGTGAGGAAACCATGTTATTTTTTCTCGCGTCTTTCCACCAATAATTTCTATATTTGAAATTGGAATTACTAATGCATTAGTTTTACTTTTCAGCATTTTTTTATTGCTGAAAACTCAGTTAGAAAATGTTATTTTTAATGAGAAAAAAATGATCTTAGCGTGATATAGCATTTCTGTTAAGATTTCATTTGAAAAATACTAAGAAAAATAAACCATTCGAAAAATGTTTTCGAAAAGAAACTGAATAAAATTAAATTTAACTTTTTTTTATTATTTTAAAGCAATATTTTTGACAAATACGAAGGAATACAGAAATAAATTCGTGAGAGACCCTCCCATTTTTAAAATACATTTAGCGAATTAGTAATAATCATTTTCCCTAAGGAAATTTAATCATTCGTTTTTGTAAATAACTTATTATTTTCAATCTGTAATGTAGTATCATACAATCATTACTCTTATCGAAGAAAAATGATACAAAACTTTCTACTAAAATTTATTATTTTTATTTAAAAATGAATTAAAAGTAAAATGTTCAGCAAAATTTGAAATATCACTGTAAATTATATTTTAACTATATTTATATTTAGGTAATATTTTCAAGACCGTGTCCTTAACTTGAAATTCTAAATTAGATTTTATAATTTATTAAAAGATTCTTAACTACAAAATATTTATAGGAAAGACGGAAAAAACTTCGTAGAAATACAAAGTAAAAAGTTATCAGTAATTTTTCCCCTTATTTTACCGTTCAAAATATTTTGAAAATATTTAACTTTATTCATTACCAAGTAGGTGGTATTTGAATTGTAAGATAAGAAAGAGATAGCACAAATATTTTTTAAAAAATCAATATTTTCAAAAAGTCAAAAAATTCTCAGTGTAGATTAGATTTATGTGTTTTTCAATGTGACTTAGACTGTGAGTAGAATTTCTCTTCGCAGGAATTTTTTTCTTTGTTTTAAGCAATACATGGGGTATCAACATCAAATTTTAAAAAAAGACATTTAACTTGAATTAGATTAATGATGTTTTAAAAACATTAAAACTCCATAAAGTGTCCTAACTTTTAAATTATGTTTTAATCTTCATGAAAATCAATCTTTAATCACATCATTAGAAATTATATTTTTTTAAATAATTTAAAAGAAGCTCAATTGTTTCTCCTGTTAGTGCTGATCTCCTTTTTCATGAATGAAATACGTGTATTAAACTTTTAGATTAAATTGTTCTTTTCACAATACGTAAGTTTGGTGCAAAATAAGTATTTGGCACCAAAAGTTAGAAAAATAAATCATGTGTTCATGTGAGAGTTAGGCTGAAAATTAATGTTCTCAATTTCTTTTTAAACATTATTTTTCGAAATATTTCATTTTAATTTTTACTGCCTTTATTCCTATTGTTGTACTCAAACATAAATTGTAAAAAAAATAGCATATACAAAAGGTGATTTGGGAACTCATATTTAAATTTCTAATTACTCATGCTAAAATAAAGATCATATATCAAAAACCACCACTTTAGTTATACTAAATGTGAAAATTACTAAGAAGGCACGAAAAGAAAACGTCATATAACAATAAAGTGTTTCAATCATTTTCTTGTTCTTATTTTTAGAAACTAAAATTACTCAAAGAATAAACTTTAAAAACCAATTTTGTATTTAAGTAAATAAATTCTGTTAGTAATATTTTGAAAGGATCTTTTTTCATAATATTGATTTTGTTAAGAATCTAACTTGAATCTTTTCATATCGGATCTGAATTAATGCAAAATCCTATCCCAAAATGTGTATGATACATGTGATTTTCAACACATTATGAAACACCACTCGTGGTCAGATTATTGCAGTTTTATGTTGCGCGAGGACATGTATAAAATGATCTAAATATGTGGTTTCAAGACTGAAAATTCAGGAATAACTGGTATATTTGGCACGAATCTTTACACAGATACAAAGCACATACCATTAGCAGACATGCCATTTGCTTCCTAAAGCAGGAAATTCCGCTAACATTACCTTAATTGAAATTAGGCCAGCTATTTGACAGATTTCATACTTGTTGGAAATGTAAAGGACCTGTTCCATCTCATATAAGTGCCATATCCATTAAATAAGTTGCCTAATTTGACTTACGTTCAACTACCGCTTCAGCTAACGTCAACAAATTAACTTAATTTTGATGGAGCTGTTGGAACAGTTTGGTAAATAGTCTTGGTCTTGGAGAACTTAAGCTATTCTAAATAAATACCATTCAGGTACCAGACCTTTAACGTGTTGACGGAATTTAAGCAAACCATTAAACAAATTTCCTTTATTTAATAGGAAAATACAGTGATGAATTTAAAATTGTATAAATTATGAAGAAAATATAATATAGAAAAACTTTTTCTAAATTCGCAAACCAAAATACAAAAAAAGAAAATATTTTTAAAAAAATCTGTTTTTATAAATTGGGGTTGTTAAACTAACAAATATATAAATTTATTATTTTGTTACAAAATTTTAATTATTATTTTGATATAGTAGGGGATAAGGTGGGAAAGGAACTAAAATTTTTTAAAAAAAAGACAAAAATAATTGCTATGTATTAAAAGTTAAATATTTTTTTTTTTGTTGCATAGATTTAATTTTTCATTTCTCAAGTAAACAATATAAAAACATTCCGCTCTTAAGTAGCTGAAGTAATTTACAGGACATTATTATGTTCTTTGCTTTATCAAAATTTTGCTTTAATTATATATTATTATTTTGATAATATACGTTGACTTGTTATTGAGTTACTTAAAATAGTTACTATAAATGGTATAAAATACAGCATTAAGAAAACGGCAAAATAATGTATTACAAATAATATATCACATGATGCAGATACAAAAATAAATTGAACTTTGGAATATGCATATGTAAGTAAATCTCTAAAATATGATATTTATACTAATGGTCTCAGTTTTGAATCCAGACAGTCTGCGGAAAATAATTTTTAACCATATATGAATCTCGTTAATATTTCTTTTAAAATATTCCATCAAAAAAATTAAAATTATTCTAAGATATGTAATGTTTCAGATGTTTACAAAAATTTTACTCAACGGACCGTTGAAAAATTAATTTTTTTCAAATGCATGTCGTTATAAATAATTAATATGAAATACGAATTTTTAATAATATTGAATTTGTTTTATCTCTTATCAATGTTTTTAATGGTGTCGTATTTGCTTCTCGAAAAAATTTGACACTTTATGAGTTAATAATTTACATAAGGTAACGGTTATACATTTACGTGGAACCTTAGAGATAGCTCTATTATCCCCTCATCATAATAAATTGAACAGAGAACAATTTGTTGAAGTTACATATAAAAATAAAAAACAGTCCACATTAAATGCAGCGCAATAACGCTGGTGGAGGGGTGGGTGGAAACCACTCTCCAAATTGATTTAGTTTCTGTTTCGCTTTCATAGGAAAACGAAGAGAAAATGATGTCACATCTCCATGACAGCAAAACCCGTCTTTCAACCTTCTGCCGCATCTTGACGAAACGAGGAGAGAAGGGATATATTTCTTTAAAAACAAGGATTAAGAGAATAATATTTTTAAGTCCGTTACACGTTACCTCTAAATAATTTACATAATCCACTCAAAATTGGCCACACAAAATGGTTGAAAATTTAAAAAATAAATAAATAAATAATAAATAAATAAAAGATCTAGTGGTAGTTTCAAACTTATATTTATGAAACTGAGCTGAAGAAAGTAAAAAAAAAAATTCTCCCTGGAACAAAACGCGTAGTTAAATTCATCGGTAATATACATCAAAGGAATTAATTTATAGAAACTGTCATTTTGAAAAATTACATTTCCTGAAGAATTCGCGTTTGCAAACATATCCAAATTTCAAAACCAAACAACAGATTTAATTTTAAAAACAACTGCTGAGCTGGGGAAAAAAAGCAACAATTCTTCGCAAAGAAGGTTTGCTGTTTTCTTAAACGCAAAACAGTAAGAACGTTCTCAATTAATCAAATCACTTATTCTTTTTCAAAAAATATTTGCTTTCCTTTTTTCGCTCAAAAACTTCCCACTTTTGGAATTATTAATTTAAGGTGTGCGCACCTAACAAACAAATACTTCCGATAATTGAATTATCCCAATTGAAAGTAAAATAAAATAACTATAATTTAAATATTTTTCACAAAAGAGGTATGTATCGAGAAATGCCAAAGGAATAATAACTAGTTATATTTCTTTTTTTTAAATCTACATAATTAGAGTTTTAAGAGAAATGCTTTCCTTTGCATTCTTCGGTTCTTCTTGAATGAGTATTCTAGGAAGAAGTAAGTAAATTTTTACTTTCATATTACCTGCGCACGCAAATTCAACATTTAGTTTCAAAGTAAATACTGAATCCACTCATTGTATGTGTATGGATTCCATACTCACTGTTGTTTTAAGCGTATAAGCATCTTTAAAAGGATTGCGTGCATTCATGTTTATTTCTGTAGACCGCTCCATTCGTAAACATTTCCTTAAATAATCTTCACAAAACTGTCTCCAGTACAGGAATACTTCTTTTGAAAGGCTTTAGACACGATTTCATCGTTAAAACTTTCGTTGCATTTGGAAACTTTCTGTAAAAGAAATGTAACTTCGTTCGGTCAATGATATTTGTACAGCTTTTCATCTCAAATATGACTTCGTAATAGGACAAAAGCAGTGATTAAGATACATAAAAACTTTGGATAGCTAGTACTATAGATTAAAAATTGAAAATACTATCATAATCAAGAACAATGGATATCACTAGAAAATTTTGTTATTTCTAAATTACCTATTGTCTTGGAATATTTTGCTTTTCAAATCATTTTGTGAAGGTTATCGAATAATAAATAAAATTATAGTGAAATCTTTACTGCCACGTAGGCATTTTAGGGAGAATAGGACTTTTTAAAGGTGTAGCGAGGGCTCTGACGCGTATATAAGAGAATAAGCGAGAAGAGGCTGGTGACTCCTTGCTGTGATGATGTATTTTGTTCCGTTCGATTAGCGCCAAGGGGCTACCATGTTGGAATGGTGATGCATGGATTGTAATAAAGTACTAATAATTGAAGAGGACGACTTTCTTCATTTAACAGCAGGCCTGGAGTCTGACATATATGAACATTCATACATTAAAAACATTTTTGATTAGAAATTTTTATCAAGTTTTGTTTCGTGTATACGTATATTCAAACTCTTCATAAGAGTAATACTAAAATTTCAAAATGAATACTTTAATCGTGACTGAGGACTGTTTTTAGAGAGATTAAACGAATTTCAGCAACCAGGCAACCTTCCTCCTTCTGTTTATAGCATTGATTAAAATCCAAAAAATTAAAACGGTTGCATCTTCTGAAT
>BMAV01007113.1:1225185-1240284 GCA_019973955.1 Trichonephila inaurata madagascariensis
TTAAGACGTTAACTGAAAAATAAAGAAATGTATTAATCTTTGTTTCAATTCCCACCAATTTCTATAAACTCCAAACATAAATTCAACTTCTCCACAGATCTCTTTAGATAACACCATTTAGAATGTTAGAAAATTGCACACATTTCAGAAGACACTTTACTCCAACTTGTATAATCTTGGTGGAGTGTTTCTTATTTCCTCTTCATATTAAACAAAGAGAGATTCGCCACTTATTTATGAAGGTCACAGTATCTTCCTTCTTGAATTATTTCATTTTATCGTTAATAATTCAATAAAGAGTAAGATAAATTAACACGTTATGATTATTTATTTGAATTATTATTATTTATTGAGCCCTCCTCTCTTTCAAAAATAATTCAAACTATTTGATAAATGAAATAGAAATGGAATTTTTATAGGTGAGAAAAAAAAAAGATTTTGAATTTATTTCTTATCCACCCATATACCCCTCTTATTTGCATTATCACTATATGGACTTCAGTTTTAATACTAAACAATATTAAGGCATTACTGAATCCCACCTCTGTTTCTTTATATATTCACATTTAATGATCTTCTTCAAATAAAAGTTTAAAATTCCGTTAGTACTCCAGTTAAAGCCATCAAACCATGAAATATATATCTGATGGAACATACTGACAACATCTTAGATCAAGTAACACAATCGAAGGACTTCGTTAGTATTTTCGTCGCATTAAATTGACACTAGTATGTAGGGATCTCTATCACTGAAAAAATCAGAACTGACAACTTCTTTTAACTCTGCATTAAAAAAATTTTAACAAGATATTTTATTTCTGCATGTGCATAATGGACCTAAAATTTGATACATTTGAAGTCAAGAATTCATGTCAAGTTCAGTGATGGCATTTTTTCCCATCATTGAAATAGATATACGTATTTGTATTCTTTCATCAACAATTTTCTTCAAATAAGACTAAAATGTATGTGTATTCAAAAAAATTTTTTGACGACTTTTAAATTTAAATTAATAAATGAGGTATTCAATACCATTATTAGTTGTTTTTTGATTCACCTTTTGTGGAAAAACAAATGGATAAGTAAAATGACATAATTTTATATTTTCCACTTTACTTCATTTTAGGAAATTTAATTATTTGTATAGAATCAATTTTGTATATAAACACAACTTGTTTCTAAGGCTCATTTTATTTAAAAAGCTTAATGGCTCAAAATAAAAAAAAAATATATTTGCTTTAAAATTTTTAAATTATAATTTTCACAAATAAGGCTTGGCATTTAGGTAGTATTCATATCAAACAGACATGTATTTTACACGGAAAAAAAAATTTGCAAAGATTTCTATTTTTCCATATAAAAAGGTGTCAAAAATTAATGAAAGTATGACATTTTAATTATAGAAAGAATAATATTGAAATTAAAACCATAATATATAAATATATATACTTAGTATTTTTAAATTAATAAAATCAAAAATTATTCATGTAGTACTACAGTGATTTTACTATTTTATTTATTTTACAAACGCCACACACTACACTAGCAACTATGACGTTAGTGCATGTGCTATCCAATATTTTTTGGCAGTAGAATTAAGACTTATTAGTGCAGGGTTAAGACTTATTAGTGCCTCCTACGTTACAAACCCCTAATTTTATTATAAATAACTTCACTTAAAGTTAAAATACCCTTCCATTATTTTTCATAACAACCTTACCCAATTCTGTATTCGCAACATATTCCGTCTAAATATAAATGCTGAATGATAACCTAATGTGTAATTATTCTCGTACCTTGTTTATAACTAAGCATTTTCGAAAGAGTTTAATTGGTTAAGCATCTAAGAATATATCTCGACCAGTGATTTTTTTAAAGCTTAACGTACACTTAATATTATGGCAAATCCTCAAAATATCTCCTTTAGATGTATTACAAACGTGTTATTTTTGTTCGCATCAAATTAGTGCATGCTTTAATATTTATATAGATCTCACTATATTAAATTATATTCCTACAAATGAGACGCATTTTCGTAATGAAACTGTTCGTTCTATATTATTAGATAAAGATTTCTAAATTTTCGTCTGTTTGCACTATGGATCTTAAAATCATTATTAACACTAGATTGCCCAAGGAAGTCATTTTGACTGTTATATATATATATATAATTTCAATTAGAAAAAAACAATTACATATGTAATGCACAATTTCTTAGAACTTTTTAGAATTTTTTTTTTCCAAGTGAAGTAAATTTTGTTTTATTGTTAATATTTACTAATAACTTATTACATGACTGCAAATAATATAAAAAAGATTAAAAGTTAATTTTAAACAAGATTTTTTACACATTAATCATTCTTTCACAATGCAGTCATTTTGAATGCTTTTGGGAAATATAGGTATATACTAAGTTTCAGTCTTTCTAGTGTTAAATAATATTTATCATTATGAATAGTATTTTAATATTTACGACACATATAGATTTTATGGCCAATATTCCATTATCTTCAGACTCTACTATTAATCAGCATCAGAATCATATGTAGTTAAAAGGCTAAGTTTTCGAAATCGTTAACGAATGACAAAAGATAGAAATGTCAGCTTATCATTTTTGCTAATGTATATGAGTCCCATACTGGGAATCTTGCAATATGTAACTTAATGTATTAAGCAATATTAAAAAAAAGTATGACTTTGCTACTAAGTTTAATAACTCTTTAAATTTCTTAAAGCGTGTCACCTGTTAAGTCTGAAGCAAGTGTGTAAACAGTATCTGACAAATTTAAATCTGCATTTGAAAATGAGTTTTACAATTCAAAATTCATCAACAGGAGAAAAAAAACTGAAAATTCAATTGATGGGAATTTAAATTATAAATTTTCACTCTTAATAAAATTCAATGTTTGTTTTAACTTTAAGAAGAAAAGTTACGAGCTTAGACAAAAATATTTGGCAATGCATTAAATTCTGAATTTACGAAGCGTTGTATTTGTAATTTTCTAATTAAAATGCTGTGTAATTACCTAATTTGCATTTTACCAAATTACCGAATTTAATTTTACGTAAAAACTAATGTACTAGTAATTTTCTTTTTGTAATCAAGTACACAACTTATATTGGCTTTATTATTTTTTGGAATACACTGATTAACTTCGTCCTAATTTACCACTATTGCCATTTTCACGTTATTGTATTTTTTTTTAATTAACTAAAAATTTACTTAAAGAATAAAGATAAAACTTACTTTTAATTCAATCAATAGAAAATCTTTAAATTTGAAAGAATTGTATTTCAAAGACTTAAAACAACTATACATAGCTACAAATCAAAGTATTATTTGATAAAATGTCTGGATGTCTCCAAGTATAGTCATTTCCTTGAATTCTGATACATTTTTTGTTTTAAAAATAAAGTATGCAATTACGAATGTAAGCAACAGAGGCAATTATTCCATATTCATGTTTTTAAATGAGAACATTAAGATTCTCATTTTTGACGTAGAAAGTGTGTTACATTTACAAATTTATTTCGGATTCAAGTTTTCTCACCTGAATAAAATTATTATTAAAAATTAAAGTATTTTTGTGTAGACTTATATAGTGGCGTATCTAATACGACATCTTTAGAAGTTATCTGTGGCGATATCAAAAAATCAGCATCAATAACGTAAAAAAAAGATGACACAGTAGCGTCCTGAAAATTCGGAATAATATGGACCGAAGGTTGGCTGAGATTGTGAAAATGCTTGGATATCGAGAATGCTATTAGAAAAGAATAAGTACGATTATTTCCTCGAAAATATTGTACTGCCCTTGAATTTCCTGTTTGCTTGAGAATAAAACAAAACAAAATGCCTAAATATACATAAACAAATAAATGGCGCATACTTTATGAAGGCATAAGGCATCAACAACATGAAAATGAAAATTAATGAATACAAAATGTACCGTAATTTACTTTATCAGACATGCCTCAGAAATTTTTTTATAAACTCATAAAGATGTCTGTAATGAAAATTAAGTAGTCGCCTTTGCAAAATCTGGCTCCATTTTTTTAAAGAAATATGTAATGTCCTGTTGTCTTCTATACTACACTCTAAATTTTACTGTTTAATCGAGAAGACAAGGAAGGAACAGTAAGTCCATTATGGACGCACCTTACTATTCAAAATACTGAAGGGCAGTTTCGACAGCGTTTAGTCCCTCACTAAGGGATATATAAGGGACTCAATTTTAATATCTTCATCATTTTTCGTCAGTTTTTCATTAACTGTGACAGCAGAAATAATTTGTGGTTTTTTTTTGTTTTTTCGATCTTTAAGGGTGTGACCGAGTTACCCGAACTGCTGGGTTATAGAATCCCTAGTTTTTGGGACTCTACAGTACTAATAAAGTTTTTAGCGGCTTGCTTATTATTCGAAACATCAAAATATGAAATATATTTTAATTCGCAAGATGAAAAACTTCTTACCACACAGTGTATAGGAATTTTACACTGACTTTAAGATAAACTACTAATTTCTTGGATGTCTAAGTTTTTTAATAACTTAATACATTTCATTTAAATAAGATTTCTTTTCAAGGAAAAATTCCAATCCAAATATAATATCCTCGAGAAACTGAGCATTAAAAAAAATCCCAGATATAAATCAAAATTGTTATTTAAATGCCAAAAATAGGATATTATTCTATTTAAACTTATTCTTAAACTCATTTTCGAAGGTAAAGAAAACTTCCGAAACAAATTTTCAATTTTCCCCCGCGCACAGTGAAGTGTGTAGAATAGATGATTCGATCCGAAAGAACAAAACACAAAAGTTATTTCTTTACTTAAATTTTTCCCCTTCCAAAAAAGGGGGAGTGGAATTTAATAAGCTAGGGAACATTAAATAAGTAGAGAATGAAGGTAAAAAAAGCAAATTAAGAACAGAAAAATTACCGAGGAGTTTAATATTTTTTTTTTCTTTCGCTGTTGTATAGAAAAAAAAGTGGCACTCAGCAATTTGTCTGAAACTTTAGTTGCAAAACCATATTCCTATACCGAGAGAAACATAAAAAATAGCAGAAAAAAGTATTCAAGCTTGAAAAAAAAAAGAAGCAAAGTGAAAACTGCTTTTACAATTTGCACAAACACTCCTCTGTATTTTCTAAGACAATGCTGTTATTCGGTGCATTTAATTACTAGAATTTCCTTTATTTTTGAGAGAAATATATATTATCTGAAAATCACGTCTTTTTGTTCAATTTTATTCACAGTTTTTCTCTGAAGGTTAGATTTTTTTTATTTTTTTAATATGCTAAATGAAGAACAAAAATCTAATTTCCTTATACAAAGATTCGCTATTTACATACAGTTCTTTCTGTCAATGTATGTTTCAGTATAAATTATATGTATTCCTTTGAGATATATTTTGTTTTTAAAGAGAAAGCTTTGAGCAAAATTTTGAAATTTTTATATAAAACTTAATTAGTAAATTCTTCTCACTCCTGCCTACTTAACGTCTTTACTAATATCTTCAAATTTGAACTGTATTTATTTAAACATTTTTAAGAAATTAGAACAAATTAATGAAGATAAAAGAGGATTATGTGTATTTATATATGTTTTTTCATAAATGCACTTGTTACAGTGGCATTGTATACTTACAAGAAATTATGATACTGCTTTTACAGTACGTAAAAGAGAAAAATTGTGTTAATCTTTTTCTAAACATGTGACTCAAAGATATGTGATGTGTGTGTTTATGCATTATTAATACAAATAGATCATATTTCATTTAGATATTTATTTAATGATATTCTTATTTTGCATTACATATGTTAGATAGTAGACTGGTATATGCAATTTTTATGGAAATTATTTATATCAATAACTTGTATATTAGTTAAAATATATTTTGGAGAAAAATTGGTTAATCTCAAAATAAAGTTTCAATTTAATCATTTTTTTTGTTATAAAAACATGCAGCTATGAAGCTGATACATTAATTAAGTTTAACTTGTGCTATCCCTTAAAGCTGCAAAAAGATTTGATTTCAAAATATGTGTAGTTTATTTAAAATGTGAATAAGTAAATGTGTCTGTGTATTTTCCTAAATCCATACCATATATTATGTTTAAATAGGCAGAATATGCATTTATGCATTCTATAAATTATATGAACTGAATACATATTAAAACACAAAAAGCAATTACTATACTTTCTTCATTGTAATAAATAATACTTAAATTCGTTATTATAATTATTATTTTTTTACAATTTTCAAATGATTTTCATTCATACAAATAAGAGGAATATTTAAAAGGATTGTCTTATTAAATTCGAACAGTTTATCACATAAAAGTTATAACTAAAGGTATTTATCTTATATGATGCTTTTCCCATATCCAACTGAAACTCAGTTTATTTAAAAATATAAATGTTTTATTTCCATACTAAATACTTTATAGTACGAAGCATCCATATTTCTCAGTTTGTCGATTATAACTTTTAGCCACAACTAAGCATTGGGCCATCATATTTAAATATATACTAGCAAGTACCATTTCTTATTCAAAATAGATTTATATTTAAAGGGGTATTTATATTTCTTCTTGTTCATGAAATCTGTAATCTTTTTGCCACTCTAACTAACTGAATATTTAGTTTTTCTTGTCTAAAATCTGTACATTTTTTTAAATATGTTCTTTAGATATAGTATATATATACATCGTGAATCTAATGAAAAATAATTTTTTTAAAGTAGAATTACTTCCTTAAAATATAAAAGTGAGGGAATTTTTTATTAAACGTTCTTGGATCCATTTGTAACTATGTAGTACTAGTCTCCTTACAGCTTCGCGTTCTCATGCAAAAGCAGATCAATATAATTGAAAAGAATTTCACAAGTTAGGAAAATTAATTTTAAATTTGCGTGACTCACCCCGTTTCGGTTGTATCTCAACTATGCTAGGGGTTATTAATAGAGACTAATTAGAATTTCCTCACAAAAATGTTAATGGAGAAGTTGGCATTAACATATTATGTTTATAATCTTCTCTCTTCTAACGCTATGCCTACATTTATCGGTGGAGAAAATTCTCTCAACAACAGTTTTAAACATCACATTTGATATAGTTAATTACTTAGTGTTCTGCATCCTATTTCTAAAAAGAGATTTTAGCACGCAACAAGGTTTAGATTTCTTAAAAAACTTTTAATTATTAGACTTAATAGTTATTAATGAGTTTCAAATAAAACTGAAATCATTGGTATTAAAATAAAATATGTGAGCGTTTGTGTGTAATTAGATTGTAGAACACAATCATAATTGATAAAATTTTAACCAAATTTCAACTAAGGATTGTGTCAAAGCTCGACGAAACAAATACTTTCATTATAAAATGTTAAAAGTGAGTTTTCTTAGAAAATATTAATTTGCATTTCGTTTTAATATTTATCCCACATAAAATTAATTTAACTCCTTTTTCATTGGAAAAATATTTACAGTAATCTCTTTATTTTCAAACTTATTTAAAAATGTTTCCTTGAATAAAAATATTTCGCGTATTCATTCATATCTAAGGATTCTTGTCTATCACTCATAAATTGTTACAGAATTACATAAATTTGAAAGCACACTATATTACTATTCTGTTAGATTATTTGGAAATAAAATATACGATGTATAACTACAAGAACTACCACGGCATTACCATATCACTTATTATATTCAGGTTCTGAAAAATAATGCTAATAATGCTTTGTATTTTTAAATATAGTTGAAAAAAGTTATTTAAACACGTGTGTTTAAAGTAAAGGTATGTTTTATTGAATAGAGTCCATTAATCTAATTCCAAATGAATTAAATAATTTCATGAGCAAGAATGGTTATTTTTTTTGCTTAATAGAAAAAATCTTAGTATATTTGATTATATCCTAATTTAATATTACTCATGTTTAATTAACGCAGCAAATAAATTTTAAAAAATGTATAATAAAGACTATTGGATTTCTTCTTAGGAGTTGTTGAGCTATTATTCTTTTTTTTTTCAAAATATGCTTTTTCATTGATTGAAAGTCAACTTTTACAAACTATAATACAGAAAAAATATATTTTAGCCGTGGTTTATTTAGCTCTATCAAAATGTTATTGTTTGAAAAATATCATCTTTCGTTTTTTTAATGGTAGAAAAATTATGAAAACACTATGTATTTTGTGATTTTTTTTTTTTTTTTTTTTTTATGTAAAAAAAGACTTATTTACTAGAAACAGGTAACACAATGTGCATATTTACGCATGATTAAAGTTATTAGGCTGTATTTTTAGTTAACACTTATAAGGAATGTTGATATAAATTTTTTTTATTATTCCCAATAGTTATATATGGCGCGTTCTTTCTTTTATTGAAATTATATCATATTTTAAAATAAATTATAAATGAATTAAAACACGGTTTAGTATAACAATTATTACATTTCATTAAGCTAAAATATAACTTCTAAAGCACATATTTTTATTTATTTCTACATCTCTCATACATGAATCGTTATAAATGTCAATACATGCATTTTATTATACTAAGTTACTTATTCCTATAGTTAAGAATTTTTTAATATTGATTAAAAGTTGATTTTGAAAATTATTTTCAACGAGCAATTCAATTTAATTCCTTTCATTAGCTGAAGTACAACATATTAACATAAATAAAATTAGTACAAAATTGTCTTCGTCTGATAAGTATTGAATTATTCACGTCGTCTTCCAAATTTTCCCCTTAAGTCTATTAATAAAATATTTGTAATGCACGCAAAACACTGTATTAGATTCATTAATGTAGCCATTTGCTACAATCAACTGCATCTATTCGTTAACACAAGATTGCGTTTAAGCTTATTTATTGAAGATAATTTAGTAATATTTGCTGTCCTCGTTTATCTTCATTCTTCTGATTGAATTAATGAACTGTCCGAACGCTAAATTTAGGTTTCAGAATACCTCAGGAAAGGGCATTATGGAAAGTTGTTTAATATCGTAAACTAGGGAAAGCAATTTGTGGGAAATATATTAAATTTTCATTGTGTTCTGAATGCAATCTTAAACAGCAATCTAAGGAATGGGACTAAATATCCCCTAAAGAATCATTTTTTGTTTTGTTTTTTTATTGTGCATTAATCTACAACAGTATGTTTATTCCACACATTACAAAAAATGCATTTTTTTTTCTTATGAATTTGCATGACTTTGAACAAATACTGTAAGATCCGGTGCATAACGCGCGCTTTAACACGAAAAATAATATCGATTTTTATGTATGAGTGTTTAAAAATGATAGCTTTAAAAATAAAAAAGGGATAAGCATAAAAAAGCTAGAGTTCTACACATATTGAAATATTGTTTATTTAAAAGAGATGACATACCTTATTTAAAAAAAAGTTATAATTCTAGAGGTATGCTAATTTTTCAAAAGCCTGAGATGAACCTCGAGTAAACGTCTTCAAAATAAAAGACTACTATGTATGTACATTTCCGGTTTCTTCGTAAGAAACAAGGTTCACGTTATACGGCGAATATATCTAAACTTTAAAAAAAAATGGAAGCTTGTAAGTCTAAGTGCGCGTTATAAGCCAGATTTTACGTAAGTTTTGAGCCAAATTAACAACATTGTATAATTTTCTTGAAGATCAAGTACAACATTCTAAAAATATAAAAAGTCTGTTCTATATTCTATTTTTTTTAAATTTCTAAAGACAAGAAGTTCAATTTTTAAAGAGGTTATTATTGCTTAAACACAGCGAATTGGAAAGAAGAAACAACCTTTCGTCTGTTTATCTGATAGTTGTTTTTGCAGCTATTTTACGCTTCACGCAAAAGAAACACTTTGACAGAAAAATAGAAGCTTCAATTGCACCGTCCCCTCTTGCGCGGTATTAGCCTTAGATACAAACGTTATGCAGAAAAGACTCAATATTCTATGGGGGAGGAGAAACAAATTCAGTACAAATAACCTGTTTTGTATTTGATGCTATCAGGTCTTTCTCATGGTACTCCTAACTTAAAAAAGATTTAATGCAGTATTTTATTACATTAAAATACAATTCCAGTTATATTTGCTCTAAATATAACTAGAATTGTAAGATTTTCTTTTTCTTTTTTTTTTTTTAATCCTTTGTTTTTAAGTTGACAAATTAGTTTCTGTTCGTTCATTTCACCTTACATTTAGCTGAATCTATTTAAAATATTTCAGTTTTAACAAATATGGAGATTAACAGAAATTTTTGTTTCACTAAAAAGTAGAATTAATTAACAAACTGAAACTAAAGTAAGTAGAAATGACGAATTCAGCTAATTTAAACGAACAAAAAAAACTTCATCTTTAATAACTTTAGTAAATGTTTAATGTAAATATAAAATAAATAAATTTATTACTTTATAAAAGTTGCTTTCTTTGGTTTTATAATCATATGGGTATGTCTTTATGTGTTAATTGAATGAAAAATAAATAGAAATAACGAACATAAGACCTTTTCCATTAAAATTTATGAACAAATGTGCTAAATTTGCGATCTGCTTTCATGAAAACTATGAAAGGGATTACATCAAAATAGTTTAAAAAGTAAAACCCCCAAAATTAGTAAAAATTAAATACAAATCCATATTTTATCATTTTCGAACTATTTCTCCATGCTTCTCAATTTAATATAATATTTTTTATTTCCTTTTTTATTACTCCAAATGTATGATATGATCTTCTTATTGTTTGATCAAATATTTTCAGCCGTATAAAATAAGCAAGGCAATCTCATTTTCTCCCTTATAACTTAAAAACAATATTTTAAACTTTACACATAACAGAACTTTCAATCATATACCAGGGTAAAAAGGATTCCAAAACCTGATAGCCTTTGCTATCTTCTGAAGTCAAGCAAGATTGTCAAGATACATTACCACGTTCTAAATGGTATCGTTTATCATAACCCACTTCCAATTTGCACGACAAATTCAAAAATATTGTGAATGATAAAAAAAAGGACGTGGCTCAAGTAATAGTACTCTGTATCTTGGCACACTAAAACGGGTCACTTGCATTAATAATATTGCTCTCTAGAATAAAACAGAATTGATGTGCAATTCCTTGCCATAGAGTGACTTTTTGATGCATTGTATGATATGATACATATGAAGATACATCGCATGGAATGTTTCAAAGCTTTTACTTTAAGCTGGTACTCTTTTATATCAGATTGACATTCGAACACCTCTAGTTTTTTTTTGAAGAAATTGTAATAATCTGTTAAAAGTTTAAGTTTTTGTACATATCTGTCATCTATCTCATTTCGTAAATCTTTTCTGAAAAATTTAAAGCAATGTTACGCAATTAGAGTTGTAATAAATGAAATTTGTCAAATTTTTATGTATTTTTGTACCTATTAAATATGTGATTTAAAGAGAGAAACGCTAAATATTGCTCGTGACATTTTTAAACGAAGCCACAATGAAATCTTAGTCTTATTATTCAAGTGTTTGTTCAAACACGTAATATGCCGTAAGCCATGGGTAGAATGCTTTCACAATACAGCTAAATACATTAAAATATGAAATACTTGAAGACATATACAAACTTCTATTAGTTTAATGTGTAGTTAATGTAATGATTTAGATTGTGATCATGTATCTTAACGTACGAACTTTTAGAGGTGTAAAAAAATGAAGATTGTTCTTTGAGCAAAATTCAAACTAGTGCATGCTCCCTGTTCTGTAAATTCAAAAATATTCGCTATGTCCATTATACTTAACAACTTAAATATTTGTTTAGAACAAAATGCATCGAAGCACTTAATAGTTTTTTTTATTATTATTATTATAAACAAATGAGTGAGAGACGAAGAGCCAAATGCAAAGAAAAGTCCAAAAACCTTATATATAATTATATTTATAAGAAAATATCATAATCTCTTCCAAACATATAATTTTAATAGAATTCATGTTTTTTTAACATTTAAAGGCTAGAGCCTATAGAATAAACTTTCTAGATAAGAATTGCGAAGTACCTGTTTTAAATCAAAATAGAGCAGAGTTGAAAAATTCGTCCTTTTTCTCCTTTTTACTAAGCCATAAGGTTTGTCAAGTTTTCGTTAATATATTTAATTTACCAACGATGTGCATAAAAACAACGGTTTTCTATCCATTTTTGTACCACATTATCATTGTCAAGGAAAAATTAAGAAATACTCAGGGGACGGCCGCAATCCAAGCGTCTTTTCTACTTTATTCTTAAAAGTCATATTCAAATTCAACCAAAATTTTCTAAACGCATCTAAATGGCATAAAAATCCTGTAAATATACATAATTTTTATCATGTTTTACTTATTTTATTACAATTTCCCCTCTTTATGAAAAACTTTTAATCGCTTTACTGTAGTTTGTTAAAATTATTAGTGTAGAACCTTGGTTAAAGGACTTTTTCATAATCAAGCTCAAGTTTAAGTGTTTACATTTTTTCACCTTCAAATTTATGCTGAAAGTAAGGATCATAACATGATGGTTCCGGTTTAATTTGTTACTCTTTTATTTGGTCATTCGTGGCTAAACACGCAGGTTTAGCCTGAGAGCAGAATGTATTCCTTCAACAAGTGACGGTTTTTACTCTCCATCAACTTTTTCTTTCCTGGGAGATTTCCAGTTGCTTCATGAAACGAGGGAACGCAATGTTACTTTAAAAGAATTTTCTTTGAGAACTACGCGGGTGGGATTTTCTCTAAAAGAACGCTAAAGCGCTATTGCTGTAGTTTGCATTTCTAAGTGAGAAAGATTCCGCTTTTTTCTTAGTTTTACTTTCTAAATCCTCTATTTATACGCATAATGCTTCTCATCTCCAAAGCACACATGAACCTTGGATGCTTTACGGAAATATTATTGTTTCAGCAGCTGTTTTATGCTGAAATGTGGGATACTCAACACAAAAAAAGATAATGAAACTCATGAAGTTTTAATAAGGTATTACGTATTCTCGCAAAATCCCAAGCTTTAGAGAGTGTTTCTTGATTCCGGATATACTCAAGATTCCGGAGCTACGTTTTTGCTCAAAAATGCAAAACTTGGCGAGTCATTTTTGAAATAATTACTGGGCATGAAAAAGGGTCGCTCTTTTGATGAGTTTTCAGGAAGGAAACTATTTTCTGGTTTTTCACTTCCTTTTTTCCTCTAGAACATCACAGATGAATCAATCATGCAAGGCTTTTCCTATCATTTATTGTCGGTACCTGATGCTACGGCTGTCATTTATTAATTCAAAATTATTACGAATAATGGTGTAAGATGTTACCGTCATCATTAAGAATTTCCCCTTCTTTTACAAATTGTAGCCTCTCAACCATTAATTCAAAATTTGTATTCAATGATGAGGGTGGACAAGTCATAAATAGAATTTTTATGTAAAATTAATTGTTTACAATAAAGCGACAACAAAGGCATGCGTTGATTTTA
The DNA here is from genome assembly GCA_019973955.1 of Trichonephila inaurata madagascariensis. Classification (NCBI taxonomy): domain Eukaryota; kingdom Metazoa; phylum Arthropoda; class Arachnida; order Araneae; family Nephilidae; genus Trichonephila; species Trichonephila inaurata. The sequence continues at coordinate 1,238,655 of BMAV01007113.1, forward strand.
TATGCTTAACTTTATTAAAGGTAAATTATACATATATTTCAAGATTTAATCATTATAATTCTATCTAAAACAATTCTATAATTTATTGTTTCATATGAGAACTAATATTATTAAAATACCTGAAAGTATTCAACTTCAATGATTGTGTGTGTGTGTGTGTCATTTTAAACTTACAAGATAACAAAGCATGTTCAGCATCGATTTTTTTATCCGGTTAGCAGTGTAAAAGTTACCCTGCCTTTCCCCTCATGTCTCACAACCCCCCTTTTTAATTCCCCCTTTCCAGAGTTCTTTCAGAAAAGAACCACTTATTCAAGCTCTGACTTCGAAAGAAGCCGTCACATACTGCTCTGCGCTTTTAGCGGAAGAAAAACTAAATCCCCTTAAAAATAAATAAAACAAAGAAAATACTGGATCAATTCCATTTTTCCTATTAAAACTAAAAAAGGATTTACATTTAACTTACATTGTTGTCATCCATCTAATTTTTGTAAGGCTCTGATACTGCCTTTGTTGACAGCTAAATGATCCTTCATTTTAGTTTATTTGATACAGAAGGTCCACCCAAGATTTTTATGATTGATTTTACCATACATCTAACAGATACTTCTGATACAATAGGAAAAAATAAACAGTAAAGAAGATGCGTTCATACCTATATATGCAAAGTACCTCCCCAATTTTATTTCTATTAATCCTGCCAAATTTTTAAGCGGTAACAATCCAGTCTTATTTATTAAACTTAACTCATAACTCAACAGGTCGAATTAGATATTTCTAATGCAGCATTACAGACATTGGCCTGAAGCCAAACTATAAGTGCAGCGTCAAAAATGAGTCGCGAACTAAACTTTAATGTTAGCGCCGACGAACGACATCTGAGACAACTTAAGCGACATTATGTTTCCATTAGTGCGGTCTTATACAAAGTGCATGTCAGATTTTTGTAGATAAACTTTAATAGAACAGTTTTATGTTTAGATATATGCCATTCTATTCATGGGCATTTGTTTACGAATTCAGAAAGTTTTCAGTTAGAGTAGTAATATTACTATTGCATTTTAAATGGAAAATGGTATACCCTGGAGTGATAATTAAGAAGAAAGTTTCATATTCTTTAAAAAGCTCTTAAAACCCTTATTAGTAAAATTATTCGAAGTACTTTTAACTCATCATTATTCTCCGGTGCATTAAAATCGTGCCAATTGTTGAAAAGAGGTAATCGGAGTCAAATAATTCAGATTATTTCCCTTTTAGTAAGTACCTGACATGATCAGAATGTCATTTTATTTCTAAAAAGTTTCTGATAAGCAATTATCTCTACAGAGACACAAGCTCCAGATTATTCCTTATTTTGTATTTAAATTGAGACTTTTGAAGTACCTATTTAAACTCCTGTCATACAACTTAATTTTATATAAATCTGAGTTTGCTCCAGAATACTAAAACTCCGAATAAAAGATTTCCTTTCAATTTCTTTCTCCCTTCCATCAACTGTATTTAAATTTAATTACAATAGGGCTTTTTAATCATTAGAAAATGTGTCAAAAAGTTGTTTTAGATATGAATTGGCATATCGACTCTGTATTATTTTTATTTGGAAAAATAATTAATAATTTACTCAAATAAA
>BMAV01007113.1:1240294-1258086 GCA_019973955.1 Trichonephila inaurata madagascariensis
TGTATTATTTTTATTTGGAAAAATAATTAATAATTTACTCAAATAAAGGAATATGTAACTAAATAGATGGATGAGTAAATATTAACGTCGTGCTGTAAGTCTGTACGAGGGTTATTGGCAACGGACATCGTACTTTTGGACCATGGTTAAATAACGAAAACGACACCTTAGCTGACTCCTCCTCTCCCTCTTCTTAATTCCACACCGACGGGAAGATGTTTGAGCCTCGACAAATTTAACGCGCATCGACCTCCTCTACGCGATACATCTTCAGCGGTATTAGGCTCGAGCTCATGATACGTCAACCAACTACTAATTACAGAAAACACAGCCCATACATATTTTTTTTAATTTTATAGTTAAAACTAAATGCGCATACATCAGTCACTGAATAGAACAAATGTAATTATAATTCACATTTAATTCGTTTTAAAAACAAGTAATAATCTCTTAAGGAATTACTAACCTCACGATGGGAAGCAATACTTAAGTGAGTTTGAATAAGAAATGAAAATACAGGATCGAATTTTTTCTTTCATCTTTAAGTTATTGCAAATGAAGGAATTTTCAATTGTAACTTTAATATGAAAAATGAATGTGGGATAAATGTCAAGCATATATAATTTAAAATCATCTTAACTTAGATAAAAATTTGCTTAATGAACAAGACTCTCCTTTCAAATGACGTAACTTACCCAATAAATTCAAATTTAAATAAGTTCCAAAGTAAAGAGCAATCACACCGCATTAAGGTATCCGACTACGTTCGGAACCATGATTTTAAAAAAGTGCATAAATGTATATTTTTCATGATATTTAGTGTCACTTAGATTAGAATACATGTATAAAACTGTTTTAAGGACATTATGACAAAAAAATTATTTAAATACAATATTTTGGCAAAAAATTAACTTAGAATAACCTTTATTCCAAATGTTCTCCTTTTGTAAAAAATGCTTCTATTGTATTAATATTTTGCCTGTATATAGCTCAAACCTCTGTACAGAGGCTCAACTATGATTTTTGAAAAATTCACATTATTTTCAGAATTACAACCATTTGAAATAATTATCGGCGTATTTTCTTAAAATTTCTCTCTTCTGTTTTCGTAAAACATAGATAAACCGACTTCCGTGTTATGCATTTCAAAAATTCTAGTTGAGCCTCTGTAGAGAGGTCTGAGCTGAATACAGGCAAAATATTAATACAAAAGAAGAATTTTTTACAAAAGGAGAACATTTGGAATAAAGTTATTCTGTTAATTTTTTGCCAAAATATTGTATTTAAATAATTTTTTTTGTCATAATGTCCTTAAAACAATTGTATACATGTATTCTAATCTAAGTGACACTAAATATCATAAATACTATCCATTAACGCGCTTTTGCAAAATCAAGGTTCCGAACGTAATCGGATACCTTAAGTGTGTTTGAATAAGAAATGAAAATGCAGGATCGAATTCTTTCGTTCATCTTTAAGTTATTGCAAATGAAAGAATTTTCAATATTAACTTTAATACGAAAAGTGAATGTGGGATAAATGCCAAGCATATATAATTTAAAATCATCTTAACTTAGATAAAAATTTGCTTAATGAACAAGACTCTCCTTTCAAATGACGTAACTTATCCAATAATTACAAATTTAAATAAGTTCCAAAGTAACGAGCAGTCACACCGTATTAAACAGATACAGTAGTCAAAGTACTTCCTCTTCGATTCAGAATGGTTGAATGCTGAGTGACTCAGAGTACTTCTCCTCTAAAAAGTCGAATAGTTGGGAGAACTTTGATATAACCCCCAAAACATTCTTGGAAAGAGATTAGAGGGCTCATAAAAAGAGAAAAAAGACAGAGCATTTCTGATAGACAAGATGTAATTAAGTAACATTCCAGGGGTTAAGTTTCAGCAGCATGCAGTAACATGAAAAGAGGGATGATACTTAAGATTAAGGGGAGTATAGAAAGCTTCTATTATCTCTAGAATAGTTTGAGTGTTGCGGTATGTTGCTGTAAAAATGGCCCGCATGTTATAAACTTTGCTTATACAAGCTGTTTCGTATACTACAGCAAACGTATCACATTGTGCCAAGATAAATTCTTAAATAAAGGTAATATATAAAAGGCATTTTAAAATGCGAAGAACTCACAATCAATTATTGAATTCAATATTCTTTTGGGCTTTAAAAGACTGTTTGTATTTGCGAAAACCACATTTAAATACTTACTGTTTACGTAAATGCAAATTTCATTTGCTGTTACATAACGATTGAATGTAATTATGAGGAATGATTTTCAGTTCTTTAACTAAAAATTTTTTCGATTAATTTTATATGAAACCTGTCTATTTATTCTTAAGTATTCTTTAGTATACGATTGGTAAAAAAATTATTTAAGAAATATATAGATTTATGATTTTAATAAAAATAAATTCATTCGAAAACTGCCTGTTTATACAATTTTTATGAAAATAACCATAAAAAGATAGCTTAAAATTCGATTAAAATTAAGTTTCAAGAGTATCAATAATCAGTGTTGAACACAGGATAAATATAAATGCTGTAAATTTATAAAATTTTGTTAAATCTCATAACATTCTTTACTTTTTTAACATAGGATTGATATATCTTTTGCTTTCATTCAACTTTAACAAATGTAATGCAAAATTTTTTATTGGAAAAAATATTTAAGCAGAGTAATTTAAATATTGTATTTAAGTGCAAACGATTTTAATGCAGAAAATGTCCTAAGCAAATCGTTTTCAGCATAAAAATAAAATTTTCTATTATTTTACGGGCATAAAACTAATTCTCACGTAAATGAAGACTTTTCTATCATAAAATTGAAAATAGTATTCTTTCTGCTTATTTATGTAAACAAATATGGTATAGATATTTCCGAAGGTTGATAAAAGCGTATTTTCCATAAATATTTAAAAACAAAATTCTTATTAGAATGAAATGAATACTTAAGAAAAAGATTATTAAGTATATTTGACCTGAAATTTTAAAATTTTGTAAAAGTTAATTTAATCTACAATGAAACAGCCAATGGCTTGCCAAATTAATTCCTGTCTTTTTAGTTTACTCGTTTTATTTTACTTTAGATAAATCCATCGAATTCAGTTTCAGACCATATTGATGGACTTAAAAGAAGTGTAGGGTATTTATATGCGGAGTATATAATTATATGCATTTTGAAAAAAAAAGAAAACATTTTAAATAAAGCTCCATTTCTGAACCCGCGTAAAAACTGTAGATTGACTGTAGAAATGATTTTAAAAATCTTTATTTTAAAAGGATCACTTACGTAACTAATTTAATCAAAGGGACAAATATCTTTTCAGATTCAATAAACTCTTGAGGGCTAAGTCATTTTTTTATATATAAAAAAGGATATACAGCATTGAACCAAAGATAAGTTAAATGTGTTACTAAATTACCCATTTATTGGATCCCAGCCCTAAGTGTTGTTGGATATAAAATCTCGTATACTTTAAAAACCGAATGATTAGTTAGATTTTACTAAAATAATCATCCATTTTAGAATAAAAAGCATGGATTGTGTAACATTTATAATCTTATATCAAGAGATACATTTCCCTTAGGCATGTATCAAACTATCTCAAGTTTTCTTAGATTGAAATACTATCCGAATAGAAGTTCTAAGTTATTTTATTTTGCGTCCTCATTTTAAATTAAAAAGAATTATTAAAACTGCAATTGTTACGTATTTATATTAATTACCAAATTCTGAAACAAAATTTATCCAAATGTGCCGTCATAACGATGTAAATTTAGCATATTGTACTATTAAAGATTAAAAAAAAATATTTCCAAGGTTCCTACAAAAAATACAAATTATTTTAAAAGTACTAAGCATGTTTTAAACTATTTTAAAAATAATTAGTAGGAAGGTTGCTCAAAATTGACTAAAAAAAGCGCCATTCGTGAAACTTTTTTTTTTTTTTTGTAAAGTTAACTATAAACTAAGTTCATTTTAAAAGAAAAATACGAATACTTTACTTTCCCTAATCTCAAAACTATCTTCGGGTGAATATAAAAACACAGACTGATTATAATTACTTTTTATGTCTTTCCTTAGAATAGCCTTAAAACTACGCACTTAATATCCGAAAACCGTTCCATCAGATTTCGTAATTCCTACTAAGCCAAATCAATAGACGGAATCAAATCAAATCCAAATTCTATTAACTCGGCTCCCATCCAGTTATGTCCATCTCCATTCGCAGTGACCACAATGACAAGTGTCATCTAGAAATCCCCGTGGTCTCAGGTAAGCATCGGACCCGTCGGAGGGGGGGTGGGGTGCTGCCCGAAAACACGTGTCTGGGCGCGGCAGCGCAAGTGCGCGCCATCGAAAAAAGCATCGCCGCCGTATCTGCGAGTGGACGGTGGTTGTGGCTCTCGTCCAATCAGCGCCTGAGCACTCCCGCAGTAGAAGGAGAAAGCCCGAAGCTCGGCACACTCCCATCAGATAGGCGCACAGCAAGAAGGCATTCTCAGACGTCCTCTGCCTTTGAGAACGGCGGTGCTATCGTAGTTACCTAGGCAACGCATGTCGGAGTGAAAGCACACACATTTTCAACGTGGCGGGCCCACCGATTCTTTGGGATCACGTGCTCTTGCAGTACGGTCGTCCCGTGCCCCCGAGAGAGATGACCTCCGCTATGGTCATGCCACCCCAGTGCAAGACCGAAACCCGAACTGAACCCAAGAAACTCGCAGGTAAGCCTCCAATCCCTTTCTCCTTCTCTCGCTGGCGACGGCGGGATAAGGAAGCGCTTCCGTAAAATTTACGAACTCTCCCGCTTCTTTGCGTAAATATTTAAAAAGAGAGAATGATGCTTCATCCAGTTGTTCAGTAATGTCACTATTTTGTGTTTATTGAGATTCAGATGAATAGTACCGCGTTTTAGAGGATAAACACGTCGACGCTTTGATTATTATTAAATTCTGATAAGAATAAGTTTTCCCATGCTTGGGGATTGAACAAAATTCCTTACATAGTTTAAAAAGAAAAGAATATAAAACGCACGAACTTATCTTCGATTATAGGATGTGTTTATTAAACTCAAAACTTATTGAATGGGTTAGAATCAGATAAAATAATTATCTCAAGCTATATGTAAATAATCCTAAATTACCTGTAAAAACAACTGTGTAATATGTTTTCCTTAGAAGATGCGTTATTGGTATATTAAGGTATAAAATTAAGAATGATCTGTTTTAGTAATTACGTTTTTATATGCATGCTTATTTCATTAAAGCAAATTAGCCTTATTTTGCTTTCAGCATTATTAAATGTAATGATTCTGATTAATAATAACTTTATTTTAGGTAATAAAGTTTAACTTCTATTATATTTAAAAGAGGGAGAAAATCTCCCACTAAAATAGAGTTGAATTTTCATAACCAATGCCATAACTAAACTATGACGATTTGTATTTTTTTAAAAAAATATTCATTTCATTTCAAATAAATTAAATTAAATATTTAAATTATTTTATTTTTATCAAAAGTTTTTATTTATGAAACGTACTTTTTATTGTTTGTACAAATTGAAAAACTTACTCTTTTAAGCATAAATTTCTGAACAAATATATAAATAAAAAAAAATCATGAAATAATTTCTTTATAAATTCCTTTGTGTATTGAATTTAAGTTTTCTCTAATTAATTACAAATATTAAAAAGTAAGTTTATGTAACAGAAGGTTGACTTTCGATATTGAAAGATTTCAGAGGATTTGGCTCTAACGCTGATAATATTTTCTGTTTAATATAAATGCATATACTATACTGAAAAATATTATGCGAAATGCAACGATACATAATCCTTCTATTAAAACCTTATCGTTGAAGGTTGTATCGCTTTAAAGTTACTTATTGAATTTTAAATTAATTAAATACATACTCTTACGCACGAATTTTAATTTATTTTCACGTAAATTGGAAGCCATCTCATACAAAGAAATGAATTATTGAAAGGTGCTAATACCAGAGTAACCTTAAAAGCCTCTTAGCCTTTTCTTACCTAAGAGGTTCATATTTTTAATGAAAATTAATTTAAATGACTTAACTACTTGAAAATGACTTACTAATTGATTCATTGAATATTGAAAAGCAAGACAAATTTCTAATAAATTTCGTTACGATAACACTTAAAGATTTATCTGATATATGCAGTTTACTTTACTTGTCTGTTATTCTAATACGTTATATATTTTCAATAACAAATGTTTCCTTCACAGCTTAAATTTTCAGTTTAATTATCGAAATTTTATTTGTAAAGGAAGGATTATCGAAATTTAATCAGTTTGGCGGAACCAAACTGATTGGAAACGTTAATAGAGATTAAAAATAAATTTGAACAGAGTTCTCTAGTTCAATTTGTAGTATTCTAAATTTAATTAAATTTAATTAAAAATTATTTTTCCTTATTTCAAGACTGCATTAAAGATGTATTCAATAACGATTATTATAATACTCAAAATAGTTTAATAAATAAGCAAATCTTTTCAAAGTTTATTATTCAAATTAGTTTTCTATAAATTACCTTTAAATCTAAAATAAGTTTCAGAACTTCTTACTTTACAGTGTATGATGTGATTCTTAAAAGAGAGAGAGAGAGAGAGAGAGAAATATATTTTTAAATTCCATTATTTTTTTTCTATTTCGATTTATTATACCTCTCTTATTTATTTTTTTCGCTTTAATAATTCTTTTCAAGTTTAATTAACTTCATACATTTTTAATCAGCTTAATTTGCATCATGTATTGATGCATATTATCTAAATTTGATATTTTTGGTAATTAGGTACGAGTTTGTTCGTTATGAGTAAAATATTTAAACATATTACGTATACTGTTTTCTGTTATTTCAAACATATGTTTTCATTCTTCTGAATTCGTATTCCTTAATAAAATATAGTACCAATTATAGTTAAAAGTATATTAATAGATATTTTGACGTTTAGATGAATCACTTTTTTCAGAAAAAAAAAATAGTATTTTTTGAAAGAGTTAATAATTAATTGCACATTATTTCACGAGCGTATCATTTTGTTTCTTATGCTACACATTCCTTGATTATAACTATTTCATTTAAGGAATTGACATTTATATATGACCACTTATCTAAAGAATAATTTGTTTAAATTTCAGGGATTTTCAATATTTTTCATCTTTTAATTGAATCTTTAAACATAAGTTGTTTTTTTTCTCCTTCAGTCGAAAAATTAATTACATCCTAATTTTCCTGAATTTAATGGAATCAGAATTATTTTCAAATCTTGAAATATAAACTGCATATATATGTAGTCAGAAATAAAACACACTCTGATTGAAATTTTATTTTACATAATATGATTTAAGTGATCGGTATTTTACTTAAAGGCAAAGGAAAAGTAAGATTTTATTTAATTTTTAACAGCAAAACGAATATATAATGATGCATCCTGTAATATAAAAAAAAATTAGTTTATTAATATTTAATACATCGTAGATTCACAATATATGTTTAAATTTTTTACATCTTTCTGTCTTTTATCGTTATTAATAATTATACTAGAGAGTTTCAAATAATTTACGATATAATTTTTCTAAATCACAATTAATAACTATAAAGTAAATTCTATTAAATTAAAGTATTTTCTAAGCAAAAAATTTTCAAAAAAGTTTTCAATTTCTGAATTTTTGATTGCTTTCTTATTGAATGCAATTAAATTTTATTTTTCGTACATCATTTTTGAAAACATCTCATTAAAATATAAGTATTTTAATGAAATGTAAATTTTATTATTTCGTGTATTAACATCCTTTAAAAGTAAAAATTTTGTATGCAATGTATTTTGTATGTAAAAGATGCATATAAATTAATTTCTTAGAGCTCTCTTTTTCTGTTCTAAAATATTTTCACTAAATGTTACAATTAATACAAAGTTAGTCCATTCACAAGATTTACAAATATGATTAATTTTGAACAGATCTATCACTTTAAAAAATAAATAATTTCTTTTTGAATATTTGGAAGAATTCTCTTCTAATTAAAATACTTCTTTCTCGATTAGTTATTAACATTATAATGAAATTCATTATATTCTTACATTCATTATTTGTATTAACTTATTCATTTTCAATTCATATATGGCAGCAAATTAATAAAACAGTTCTTTTCAAGACAAATATGATACAAATGTAAATGTACAAAAGAATGATAACGGGAAAAATATTAATATTAAATGCGCACCGAGGAAATGTGTAAAAGTAAGGACCAAAATTATATTATTCCCAAAGATACATTGTAAAAAACGCCTTTTCTATTTAGAAACTATAGTAACTACCAAGAAATATCGCCTTGAAGGGGTTCAAATGAAATAAATTGTTATAAATGGATTTCATAAATTTCAACCATCTAAGATTCTTGTAGACATTTAAAAAAGTAAACGGAATAGGGTGTTGTATACTTAGAAGATAAATTTGAAACTAGTGTACATAATGAACAAATATATTCGCATAAATAAATGCGGAAAAAAATGACGGAAAAGTATTAAGGCTTAAGAAATATATCAAAAACGGTTTAGTAAAAATGTGATGATTACCGTATATTAGATTTCAGTTATGTATAGATTATATTAATATGGTGAATTAATTCTTCAAAATTTTTCAGTAGCTCTAAATGAAGAATGCCAGTATTCGACGATTCCTATCACTGTAGTATACATGAATAAATTTTGAAGAAATGTTATTCTTGTTTTATACATACAGCAAAATATAAATCTTAACATATCTTATAATGATGATATATTTAGTATACGTCAATATTTCCTCATACCCCAAAATTATCTAGTATTTCAGGGATTTTTACTCTCTTTTTAAATAATCATTAATGTTAGTTGAAAAGTTTGGAAAAAAAATAATGAACTCGTGAAAATACTTTGTAATTTTGTAGCGTCAAAATTTTTAAATATTTATTTCTCTTGAATAAAGTTTAAATATATGTAATAAGAATTAATTACAAAAAATAAAAATTCTTTTGACGATTCTACATCTCGTTTTCCGAAATATATGTGATCTTTTATATAAAAATATTTGCTAAAAAAATTTTCCCATTACATCCTTATATATAAGGAGTGTTTAAATTACGTCATCAATTGTAACGACGAAAATAATTTAAAATTTTATACGAATTACTTAAACAAGTAATAGTGAAACCATTTAATTTTGGACTTATAAATGTTAAGTGACGCGTGTGACTAATTTCGTGTTACCCTTTAGGTCTATTTTTTTGTTTTCATTCGATTGGAGATTTTATAAGGTAATTGGATTTCTTAATAATTTATGTAAATATAAAAACAAACACGTTCTAAATATTTAAAATGGACTTAGAAAACAATGACGAGACTCAGAAGAAATCATAGATTCGATGCAGTAGAATGCAATGGAAATGAATGTAGAATTTCTATTATGAAAATATGTTTTCAGAGATTTCCCTTGTGAAATACTTTTTAATTTATTCACATATTATGGTTATTATTTTAATTATAATATGAACCTGCAAAAGATTAGTAAAAAAAATTATTATACTGATATTTGATGCTTTTTATAAGTTTATTTAATACTGCATTTTATGCCAACTTATTATTGATATTTCCCCCCAAAAAAACATTTTTTTTGTATAAATTATCATCCATGCCAAAAGTATCTATGAATTGCTTTCTGACATCGAAATAAGCAATATTATTCTTATAAACTGAAACTCATGCAATATAGGTTATTTATCACATCCAATTTAAATGTATACCTAAAAGGTTTTTTTGCTCCCTACTTTGTTAGAAAATACACTTTTTATTCACTTTCAAACTATTATAAGCTCTGTATTTGAAGAAAATAACGTACAGAGCATAATCTTTAGAACAATATTGCAGATTCTTTTATTTGTTAGAATTATATTGGTATCATTGAATAAAATTTTTACTTGATGTGCTTGGAAATAAAATTGTTGCGGTTGTTTTTACAAAGGTATTTAATATTAACACATAGATACATTATTCTTGCTAACATTATAAAACACATTCTTTAATAAATCTGATAAAAACTGCATCACAGACATTTTTTTAAAAATATCCTGGCCGTCGACAATTTTGGCAGGTTCGGAAACTACTTAATATTTTCATTTTTCTCAGTTAAATGTACGTCTGCAGTTGTCTCATTACACGTAGTAATTCCACATGCGTTCTACGTATAACCGCATTTATTTATTCCAGTTACTTGTACCTTAAGTATACACAAAAACCTTCTTTTAATTCCTTTACAAAGCTTTTTTTGTTTTAAAATTTATTTTAAACATAGTCGAGGAAAATGATGAACATTTGTATAATATAAAGTCAAAAAATTTTTAAGCATTTATTTTAAATGATATTATTCATTGTAGATGAAAACACATATAAATTAAAGTATGCATAGTATAATTTTCATGTTCTTAGATTCATTCACATCAAGTATTTTTTTGTATTTGATCTAATATGCACTCACTAGGTAAAACGGTTGTTCCTTGTAATGTCTTCTGAAGTAGGATAATTTTCTATTGTCTTACTTATTATGTTATACACATTCTAGAATTTACCACATGGTTTATCCCCATAAAACAGCAGACATCACCAGCATTTTATTGAACTTATGTACAAATTCAAAGAGAGAGTAGAAAACATTGCAGTGAAAATATTTAAAACTGAATATATTTTTATAAAATTCTATGTAGATAAATATAGCTAAGGAAAGTTATATTACATATATAGTTATTCAAAGTGATCTGTATTATCTGTATAGTTATTTAATGAAATTCGCATTTGTATAAAAGGAAATCCATCCACCGATATTTTTGAGTTTTTCTGTTCTTTGTATATTTGTTTTTGTTTTTCTGTTCTTTTGTTTTTCTTTTCTTTGTACATATTCTTTTCTACATATAACCGTTCTATATTTATATTCCAGCCTATATAAGAATATCTATATTTCTTTCCATAATCTCCAACATTCACAAGACTCAATGATATTCTCCATGCACCAATCTCTAGAATTCTCATTATTTTTCACACTTCTGCTCATGCTTTCAAAAATTCATTATTAATTTTTCTATATTTTCCTAAACATAAAAGAATTATCTCTATAAAACGTCCTGTTTTCCCCTTTTTAAAATTTTTACAGTTTTTTTTTCATGTGAATTTAAATTTGAATGAAGCATCATATTTTGTTTTGATTTTACAACTATTCTTTTTAATTATTTTATTTGAAAAACTCTCTTCATCCTCCACATTGCATAACATGAAGCTTACAGATGTAAGTGGTAACAGCATTATCTAATTTAAAACAAAAATAGAAATACATTTATGATATAAATACAAATGAAAAGATAGGGAGAGGTACCTACAAAATTTTAAAAATTTGTACAACAAACAAAATTTTTTAAGACATTAAGGCTTTCAGTGCAATTAGGCAACAAAGACAAAACTGGTGACCAGGAAATATCTAAACGTTTCCACTTCTTTTTATAAAAATATAGATTTTAATACAACAAGACATGTTCCTCAGTTTCAAGTGCCTGGACACAAGAAAAAAATCACTACCAATTAATTTAAATCTAGACAAATAGCTCTTGAAATTTCCATGGCCTGTAAGAAACTGAGGTAACTTAAAATTAGTAAAAAATTTCTTGCATTTTAGCCGTCAATAAATTGCCGGAAAAAACTTTTTAGTCGAGAAAGACATTTTTTTTCCTTAATGGGTATGTTACAGATTTGGCTAAAATCCTTGCGTGTGTATATTTATATCAAACCTAATTAAAAAACTAATAATTAATTATTTAGTTGCTTTTTATAATGTACTTTAAAATGTGAATTTAATATATTTTGTTTTGTCTTGCTATTCCACACTGGTTTGCTATTAAATTGTTTTTTGCTTATATTATTGATGTAAAACTCCTGATGATTCACAGATAATGTCTTAAGTTGTTTTTCTTTTGCATAAAATATTAATTATAGCATCTATTTTATTTTCCTAAGTTTCCTTTTTGAATTATAAATGTGTATAAAGATATACGTCTTTATATATCCATCAACCAATGTGCTTTTCTTTAAATCAAAGTATTATTTCACCTAAGAGACCCATCATCAAAGTTTCAGTTCAGCTTTGTCATTGGCCTTGCCTATTATCACGTTACATTTATTTCTCTTCAGAGACTAAAGTTTGCTTACAGAAAAGGAAAAATTTGATAATCCGAGCAAAAACTGCTGCTAAATTATTCATCATATGCGTTTATGTCCCACCTGTGCATCTTATTTATAAGAGATGCTAGCACTTTTAGCAATATAAGCAACTGAGAAATTGAGGTGAAGTACCAATACATGGAAACTGAATGAAATTATTTATGTTATAAAAGTAAATTGAATATATTTTTGTAATGATTAATATAAGTTTTAAGCAAAATATATTAAAACATTACATCAAATTAAAAAGTTTTGTTTTTCACGATTTATTTAAAACAATTTCTTACAATCAGTGTGAACTAAAAATGCTTACGATATACAATATATGTAATGTAAAATATGCATCTAAATGTGTTTTTTTTTAAAAAAAAAAGTAAACAGCTAACAGTTTTTAAAAAAGTTTTTTCTACTATAATAACCCTTGTAACCTTAAATATTCTAAGAAACTAGAAATCACATCCGTATACAGTTTTATCAGAAATCGAAAGAAGAACTTTGTTAAATTCAGAGACTTGTTAAGCCTATATTGTTTCAACAAAAGATTTCAAAATAACTTTAAAGTACATAAACTTTTTAGAAGTATTCTATTGGCATTAAGCAATTATCGTTTTAGTTTGTTCGGAGTTTCAACAAGTCCACCAAGCAGTTGCAATAACTTTGTTTTAAAAAATTTAATATTTCTACTTCACTAACACTAAAAAACACTCATAAAAAGTTTGAATTTCATAAAAAAAATCTCACAATTCTGATAAATTTTAAAGAATATATTAAAAACAAAATTATATAAATAAGATACTCAGGATAACAGGTTTGAATCAATGTAAAAGTGGCAAATTATTTATTAGAGGATATGGTAATAAGAACGACTAATATAAGCAAGATTTGAAAAAAGTCTGTATGCTAAGAAACAAAAGCAAAATTTAATAACTTTTAGTTTAACTCTATTTATAAGACGACATCTATGAAAATTTAATTCTATTTTAATAATCATATAATTAACTAAATGCAACATCTAATTTCTTACTTAAATATATAAAAATTTGTTACTTCAGACTGCCTTGCATTCACACACAAATGTGTACAATTATTTTCACAATCATAAACTCTTCTTAAACTTCCTTACAATCATATTGCTTTAAAATGCGATGTTGATAAACAACTAATCTCTACTTACACTTCAGATTTACACAACAAAGCCCATGGTTGAAGGTATTGAAATTTTTCTATCCCCATCACAAATTTCCTGACTTCAATTTTTAAAGCATAGCAATTATATAAAACAATTAATTCATAATAAAGCATAATATGTTTTAGTATGTTGGTAATTACATTTTAGTATAATTTGAAAAACTTTTTAATAATATGTAGTATCTCTAGATTACAAAAATGCATCCAGCTAGAATAAAATAAGGATTCTCGATGCACACAACATCTCTTTTGCTGTATTATTCACCTTATTTTTTGAAACACAGTTTCCTTTTAAGCATATTTTTTTTTCTGTTAGTGATATGTTTTCAGTTGGAAATGCCTATCCTAAAACATTTTTTCTTACTAATAATGAATTTAACAAGAGAATACATATTAAGTATGAAATAAAGTTAATAGACTGAGCAACTTGAAGGGAATAGTCTGAAAAACATGCCAAAAGTAACAATACGGTTCTAGACAAGAAGTAAAAAATGGCGAGCATAAAAAATGTGTTTTTTCATCCGTTATTTAATTTAGAATGAATGCATTTTTATATCTTACAAAAGAAGTTTTTAATATGTAATCTTACATCTCACGAGTTAGACCACTTTTTGAAAGGCATTGTGTTTTTGCAAAAACTCTCATCAAATTTCGCTTAGAGAGGATTTTTTCTTCGTTTGTAATTATAAAAGAATGACAACTACAAGAAATGAACGTTTCTTTTTTTTTCTCACTTCTAATTATTGTTGACATAGATACAATAACACAACTTTGAAGCACTGAGAATCTCTGTGAGGTAAATTACAGAGATCTTTAGGTAAATATTTAAAGAATAATACCTTGCAGTTACTTTTTTAACAAATTTTGATTAAACTGGTCAATTTTACGGACATATCAAAATGATCGAAGGCTTTATCAATGTTTAAGCTATTCCATCTCTATATTTAGAAGAATTTTTTCACTATACTTTATTATGGCATTAATAATTTAGCTAACAATATCGTAGGAAGATTTTAACTATATATTTTTGATATTTAAAACTTAAATTGTTACCAGTTTTTTCCTTGTATATTATTAAACCTATATGTGTGTGTTACTGATATCATTTCAATATTTGTGTCTCAGAATGCAAAAAAATTGTGTGTGTGATTAAAAGGCTTTATATAATTAATGATAAGTTTAAAAAAAACTGATTTTATACATACTTTAAAATCTTCAAATAAGGTGGGTGTTAGATAAAAGTATACAAATATTGAATAATTCGAAGATGAATGAAGATAAAGCATTGTATAACTTTTTCTAAGTAGTTCACTTATATATTTGTTCATTTTTACATTCGTCAACGTTTTAATACTCTTATCTAAGAATAATTATTTTAAAAGGCATAATTTGATATGTTTTTTTTAATTAACTTGTCTCTGAAGCAACGCCAAGGTTCTTGGTAATCTACCTGTATAAAAGAGACGGCAAAGATATAAACTGAGCAAAGTTAAAACACCTCAACACATGCAAGCTACCCTCAAATATACAATTCAAACAAATCCGTTGTAAGAACTATCAAAGTAAAGTATAATCTTAAAGTTTATCTCAAGAATTGTCATAAATTAACTCGCATTTTAACAGTGGACACACACATTCCACACGAAACCTACACGTTTTCATGCAATTTTTTTTCTTATTGAAATAATTTCCTTTGCTTGTAATAAAATAAACTTAGATTCACTAGACTATTCAACCTTTTACCAGAGTTCCATAATCCAATATTTATACTCTCTTGTATATTAAAACTGCTTTTTCCAATTAGTTTCACTAACAAATGCTTTCTTTATAATTTAACGTAGCTATTCAATTCTAATCTTGTAAGTTATCACTCCGTGTTACCAATCAGTAGTCACGGTTGTTCTATTCAACACTACTGATTTCCATTGTTGAGTATTTCATTACTTTAAGCAAGTATTTTCGTACGAAATGCTTAACAATCACGTTTATTACTTTGAGCTGAAAATTTATCACTGTTCTTGGAGATTTTAATATGTTAAATATATCTTAACAAATATCACGTAAACTCAAACCGGTTTATTTCTTTACATACTATTTAGTTAGGCTTTCTGAAATGAATGACAGGTTTCGTGACCGCATGATATATATTCATCATAATTTGTTAACAAGTGCTACTCTATGAGCTGCAAGAGTAAGCATGTGTTTCTCTGTTTAAAATAGTGTATTTATTGTAAAATTATAAAACGATAACAACTTTTTTATATATATTTTAGCGACCTATTTCTAAGATAATATTACGAAAATCTCCACTGATTTAATTATAAGAATACATTTTACTTTTTGTTTACAATTTTAACGTAAAACTTTACTCGGAAATATTTTATAGGAATAAGAATAGTGTAAAGGTTTTTCTTAATTAAATTATTTTTGCATCACTTTTGAAATTATTTATTCAGCTTACTTATCTTAAATCTCATAAATAATAAAAGTCAGTGAGGGTTCAAATGAAATATATTGCATTCTGTGCTATTTAAATTAATGATACACTTGAATATCTTGCCCAAAATATATTAGTAATTCCAGGATAAAAATATGTGCAGAAATGTGTGTTTTCTGTTCATTTTGCTAAAATACGTATATATTCACATTTATAACACAAATGCATTATAGGATTAAAGATTATATATAAAAATTAATTTATCTAATTAATTAAATTTGAATAATTAGTTAAATTTGTGATACAACTCGTTACTGCATATTTTGACCAGAATAAGTATATAATTCTAGGGTTTAAAAATGTGTAGAAATTTGTGCTTTCTATTCATTTTGCAAATGTATATATTTTTTTCATGTTTATAAAAAGAATTCTATAGAGAATCAAAGATTAAATATACAAATAACGCGAATACAGCTATGAAAGGATTTATAAGACTAGAAATTATATAGCTGTTGAAAAGAATGTGATCTTGTAGGGAAAGTAAAATACTCATAATTTGTAACAAATGTCATCTCAAGAAACTTTAAATAATTGATGTTAACAGCATTATACTGTTATATGAGAGAAATAACCATATTGCTATTCCATAACATATATAAATATTTGTAGGAAATTAAATATCGGATCTCTCCTTTAGGATTTAAAAAATTATTTCTCTATCTCTTTGCTATAAATATATTTTCATTTTTTAAACTTTAAGACCTTAATACAACAGTTAAGAGAACACATTACTATACTCTTTAAGCCTAGCGTTAAGGCATTTTATAAAAAATTAGCAATCTTGTCAACTTTATATTTTTTGTGAGTTTTTTCTTACTTTTTAAATTTTTTTCAGTATTTTGCATATTTTTCCTGTGTATGTTCTAGACTCAAACTTGAAGAATTTTTTTTCATTATTATCATTTACGCTTGCTTTTAAATTAGCATCATTAATCATTTCATAATCTCTTACTGGCGCTAACGCTGATCGATACAAGCATGTCCAATTATTTTACTCTTATAAAATAAATTATAACTTATTACAATTAATATAAAGTTTTACTACTTGTATCCCAGTTTCCAAAAAATTCATTAATGTATAGAAAAATTGGTTTACTTATCATTTATAACTTTGCCTCGAAAACATTTAATTTATCATTCCTTGATAGCGATTCCTGCAAACTATTTAAACAGCGGAACAAAATACTTTAATTATCCAAAAAGTGGTTGGAAAAAAATATGTATCCTCGACATCCAACAGTTTTTATAAACACGTCTAAATTATTTCGTAATGCTCTTGTTATTTAAAAATAACATTAAAAAATATTTTCATGCGTAAAAAAAACTAAAAAAAAATATTTTTCAGAAGAGAACGAAAAAACAGTGCATCATGGGTTACGGTGTTTAATATTATATGCTATATTAAAATTCTTAATTAGTTTTTAAATATTTTAAACATATTTTAAGTTGATTAAGTAAGGACTAACTAACACTAGCTATATTTTAACAGAGCATTAAACGTACAAATATATAATGATTAAAATACTCTAAAACATCTAAGACTACAATGAATATTTGCAAAAAAAAATTTCATTGCTTTCTATAACAAACAAATAATTTAGAAAAGAAAATATATATATCAAAAAAACTAACTGATCAATATTTTTCACACAAAATATTACATCACAGTTAACATTACAATTTTAAACATAAAGATAAATAATCTGTCATCAGTTCTTAAACATACATATGAGGGATTCCTAAAATAATCCTGTCATTTAAAGTAGCATAAACGCCATATTTTGTATATATATATATGTAGTTTAATTGACAGTTTTCCATACCGTTCA